>JARJDZ010003141.1:0-30965 GCA_030264555.1 Aleochara sp. GC000083
TATGAAGGTATTAATTTCAATGAGGAAAAAGAACATATCACACTTGTCGCTTATGATAAGGACAACGAAGAAATTAGAGCATCCACGAATATAGAACTGGATGTTATCTTCCCTGATAACGACAAATCCATTATAACATTTACAAAATTCTATTATCATGGCAAAATCAACACCAAGGATTTCTCAATACATTTTGACAATGCTGAACGCATCATGGTGCAAACAATCTTGGAGAATCCCGAGATAAGGATCAAGGATTGGTTGGGTCAGATTTTCTTTGATCCCATAATTAAGGATGGTTCTGTAGAGCTAATATACAAAAAGCCTAAAATGGAGTTTCCTGTTACGCGAAAATTTCTTGTCATTCTCCTGTCAGCTGAAGTTGAAAATACAATTGCTTACACGCAAATTGTCCTGGAAATTGTACCTAAAGTAATACCAGATTATGGTCTACTATTTGACGACTATCCTGTGATTCAATTGGTTTATCTTGAAGAATTGCCATCAACAAAAATACAGCTAGTTGCCAAATTCAATAAGGATATCATTGATGGCGATGATAGTAGTATTGATTATAATTTGAAGGAGGATAGATATCCAGCACCAGAACATGTTTCCATTGAGGAATCAACTGGTGTGTTGCATTTGGATACAGGTCTTTCATCTAATGTCTATCCTCTTGAAATTCAAGTATATGGTGTTTACAATCAGAGTTATAATATTATGGGGGCTTCAACTGAGGTAAGAATTCAAATCTCAGAAGGATTTTCGTTTGATGAAAATATCTGATTGTAGATTGCCATTATCGTAAGGCCAAAAAATTTGAAGTAATCTACTGGTGAAAATACTTTCTATTTTAATATCAAATATCAACCTGATGATGACCCAAAGAAATCTAATTAAATCGACCAAAATTTCCTAATGAATACGATGAATACAACTATTATTTTGTTGTTGAGTAGTCTATAGTTTTCAAAACAAAACAAAAAGAAAATTTGTCGAAAATGAATAGTTTTGATATTTAATGATATTTGAATTTCAGCGAGTTACAAAAAATAAACTGTTTATAGCAATAACATAAGCTGGAGATCTTCAATATTTAATTCTGCGTTAATTGCAATAACTATTCTAAAGTTTCATAAGAAACTCCATGGATAATAACAGAATTTTCTACTTCCTAAATTTTAAAACAATAGAATTCGCACAATGTACGTGATTACAATAAATTATTAAATTTGAATTTAAAATGAAGCAGAGATCAAAACAACAAGTTGCGAAATAAAAAAATAGAAATAGGATTAAAAATGCTAATTACACCCACAAGATTAATTACCCTCTCTTAATAACTTTTGTTTTTATTTCAAGATGCGAACATAATTATAGGGCTCTTATAAAGTTATTATAAATATGGTTACCATTCATTTGCATACACACCAGATTAATATGTTCTAAACTAAACTTAATTATGATGGTAATGTTTGAATTTTTGTCGAGAACAAAGAGTGAAAATTTTCCTTTGTTCTTTGCTCATCGATATTTCATAAATTGTAGTTGTAAATTTGTGGGTGTGAATGTATGTGCGTGTGTGTGAGTTGCTAATCTAATTAGCGAGGATTTAAATTAAGTTGGTAGACGAAAGCGAAGGATACAAATAACATGGAATAAAAAGTAAATACTTTATCGATTTTTGATTTAAATAATAATCGTGTGGGTATTGCAATATATTGTTCAATTTTTGTTCAAATGTCATTGTTTTCGTTAAATTAACAGAGATGTTTAATGATATATAAAGTTCATATGTTTATAATGACATTTTAGCACATATGTGAAATAGGAAATTTTATTTTACCTGGGAAAAGTTAGTTAAATTTTAGAAAAGTCACAAAGTTCATAATTTCTATGCCCAAAAAGTCCAAAAATTCTACCATTTATGATATAAAAAGTCAATTATTTCTCATATCATGGGAATGATTTATAAATCTTAAATTAATTAAATTAATGAAATAAACAGATATTTATTTCTCTTATTTGGAAATTTTTATTTATTCGTCATCAATTTTATTCGTAGATAAAATTTAATTTTACTTATCATCAACATAACATATCTATAAAGAAATTACTTCTTTAACATTTTTGATAACCAAATAAACACCATTTTTGAATCTATAACTAAATAAATAATATTTGTGATTTAAATCAAATATTGATACATCCTCCACATATAAATGTTCAGTGAAGAGCGAATTGATCTGTCAACAAATTCCACTTTAACAACAATTCTCTATGAAGGCTACGCTGATGAAATGAGCAATTCTTCATCAATGCTTTCCTAAATACTAATGCTAATAATAAGAATAATAATACGCTGTCGAAAGATGGTTTCCGATGAACTCCATCCACATCCATGACGATGACGTCCACGCTGACGAACGCGACGTGTATAATTAAAGTTAAATTTGGAATTTGCGATGAGCAACAAATATCGAACACGTTCCTCAGGTGGAACTAATCTTCTGTATTAAGTTTTTATTCAGTTTATGTGGACCAAGGTGATGAAGAATTTTAAGAGCAACATTTATGATTATTAGTTATTGAATGCATCGAATTCCATATTAATACATTTACTTAATGTTTTCAAAAATTTAGCAAAAAAATATTTGAGATTCTGATTCATCGAAAATGAAAACAAAACAGAGACAGTTATCGAAAAATTCCAATCGTTTTTATATAATTGGGTATTTTTCAAGTTTTAAGTTGTTTGTGATTCCCAAATTGATTATTTTTTCTTTTGGTTAAATTTGCACATTTATTTCTTGGAATTTTTATCGATTAAGAATTGTTTTGAAAGGTTTGATTCATCAATGAATTCGGATCTTTTCTGATGTCATTTTATGAGTTTATTTTCATCAGAAATAGTTAACCTTCCAAAAATTTTGAAAAATCTTGGAAAAAATGAATAAATAATATTAATTTTAGACCAGAGTTTAATGAATCATAATTTTTAAATTATTTTTTTATGTATTTTTTTAAATGAGGATATCTATTTGAAAAATCCTTTAATTTAATCACAGAAAGTTTTTGTTATAAAATATTTTTTTTCTTTTATTAAATTCCAAAACTGCATTAATTTTCTCATTTTAAATTTGAAATATGCAATTTTTCAGTTCCTTGAAAATTGAGAATTGAAAAATGCGAGGAGCTTTTTAACCCGGAAATTACTTTTCAAATCTATAATTTTTTTAAACTTTTGTGTCTAATTTTAAAATTGGTAAATAAATTGTAAACATTGATGAACAAAATTGATGAACTGATGAAATAAATGAACTTTTATCGTATTGGAAAAAAATAGTGCAAAATGCAAAAATAATCACAATGTTTAAAATTGTTATTATTTCGGAATTACGTCTGATATTAAATATTAGTAGGAAATCAAAAGTTACTTATTTTTCTCACTTGTTAAATATTTTTATTAAATTTACATGTGATTAATATTGAATTTTAGTCACTAAATAATACATCAAAAAAACTTTCATTTACGTTATTTTTATTTATCTAAAACCTAAATTGCATAAAGCAATAAAAAAATTACAGAATCGTTAATCACCAATTATATTTCTCAATTAATGATGCAACCTCAGTTTTTTTTTCTTTTTCTTCTTTCTAATGAATCTTCTTCAACCTCTGTTTTTTTCTTTTTTTTCACTACCAAAAATATGTTATAACACTCGGACGTTCAAATTTAACGAGTAAACAAGTAAATGTTAACGATTTCTCTCATTATTTCGTGTTTGTACACACACCATTTAAATTACCTCCAAGCCAACCAAAACCACATTGCTTAACTTTAAGCATTAAGCAGAAGAAAAAAATAATAAGTGTCGATAACATTATTAGTCACATGAGAATTTAGGACACTATATGAAATCATCTTCGTAGAAATCTAGAAAATTGGAAAAGTAGAGTGCTGCTTCTCAAAATCGAGGAGGAGTAATCTTTAATGAGTAACCAGAAGTTATTTACCTAAGAAGAGTGAAAGGTAAAGGTAGATGAATTATGATGAGAGGTGTGTTTGATGCGTTCTAGTATTTCACTTCGTGCTCGAATAATTGCAGACGAATCATTTACAACTTCCGCTTTGCATTTATATCAATTAAAAGTGTTTTTTTATTTTTGATTTTTGAATTGATCGAATGTCGCTTTGGTTGATGATGAATAATGTGCTTCTTGTGTGGGAAATTGTGATGACAAGTATTAATTAGTCAACAAATCGTAATGATGATTAATTAACGTAATCCAATTTTTAAACGAATAAAAATCATGAAAAAAAAAAGATTTAAGCAAATCATTCGATTGATTAATTTGATATTATGCAACCAGTTTTTCAATTCATATAATAATTTATTAGATACAAAATTTAATTAGATAATGTTTTATTAATTTTTTATTTTTTGCAACCAATCATTTCTATAATTACTATTGATTGTTTTTTTTTCAAATTACTACTTTAATTCAAAAAAATTCAAATAGATAAATTCATAAATTCCTGGTATTGAATTATTTTATAGACAACCAATTTTTAACATAAAATGAGTAAAATATAGTAATTTTTCATTTCATTAATTTATTATTATCATTACTGTTTAAAATTGATCGAAGTGCATGTTTAACAACAACATTTATTGAGTAATTAGTTGATATTATTGTTTTATCATTATATGGTAGCTGTAGAATAAACAATAAATCATGTTGATTTGTGACGTTGATTAAATTATTTATTTACACGCAATTTCTCAAGTTGCTGATAAGAAAATGAAACAATAGCTGTTATCACGTTTTTTTAACAAACGTACACTTAATCGTTTGTTTCCTTTTATTAATAATTTATTAGTTCAAAATATATTGTAGTATAGAATCAAATACATTTTGAAATTGAATTTTTTAAAGTCTAAATTTTAAATCTAAATTAGCAAAAAAAACATGAACAAATAATATGACTTTATTATGAACCCATATCAAATATTAAAACATTATTTTGAAAATACCACAAAATTTCTGGTTTTGACTTATATTTCTTGCTGTTTTTTAGTTTTTTTTAAGTGGTAACAGTATTAACTATAGAATTCGTTGTTACGTAGATGTCATGTAATCGGAACTAATTTCGACGTTGTTTAAACAAATAATTGATTACCGAGAAAAATCTAACCACAATTACATCGGTAATTATAAAAATTCTATTCTCTTCTTCCTGGAGTAGAAAATTTAACTCAGTGTATTTCAATATCTCCTTAATTATTTAATTATATTCGCAAAAATTTGCCTTTTACTTTCAAATCATATAACATTTTATTGATAGGAATAATTTTTATGGTTTTCTTAAAATATTTGAACAAAAACAATATTCATTTTTAGTAATGATTTTAGAAATTTGGTAATAATTTGGTATGTAATTGAAAACTGAAAATTGAAACACCTTGTATACAGGTGACAGTTAATTTGTGCAATCAAGGATGGAAACAATGACATAATAAAACAAAATTACACTTTTTTCTTTTTTATAATCTTTCTTCAACTTCTATCTAATTCAATCCAATCTTCGATTTCTTCGTTTCATTTCTTATTTTGGTTGCATTCACTCATTCATCCATTCAGTTTATTATTTCTTTCATTTCTTTCATTTTTTTTTCATCTTGTATTCTGTATTTGGCCATCCAACATTTCACTTCTTCCGTGTATCTACCCGTTCATTATTTCACCAAGTTTAGCAATTTACGACAATTTGCAATGCATGCAGCAGCAGTAGCTTCAAAGCTTAATTGAATTATACCTGCTGGGACATTATATCTCTCGAACGTTGGCGAAACGTGAGAATCATTACCACAGTGTCTAAGAAAAAAAAAAGAAGAAGAAGAAGGCGACTAATTGTAAGAAAAGCAAACAACAAACAATCCAGTAGCGTTGAGTATTTCTGCGCACCATTTCACTTTGCACGCACATTTTGTCTTTTCTTGTCTGATGAGGATGTTTTCTAATATGGTATACGCAAAGCATGCATCGATGACAAAACGAAACTTTTACTTTCGTTTTCATTTTCGACAGACGTATATGATGCGTGCATTCACACCAGAACTCATCATTATTTATGTTCGGGTGATTATTTAAAATTTTGTTGGATGTAATATATTATAATTTGGATGTAATACAATGGAAAACAAGATTGTGTGGGAACTAATTTGAAATTTCGTAAGTTTTCATCTCTTTCATGAATGTCATCATCAAATCGTTCCATTCCTTCAAATATTTTTAATATTTTTTTATTGTGGGGATATATGACCAAATATACATCTAATATATATTTCAGATAAATACATCAAATAAGGAAAATATTAGGAGTTTCCTTCATGGAAGTATTTCTATGTCTTTTGAAAACTTTTATAGTTTTAATACAATGTTTTATTAATTCAAGAAAGTGATAAATTTTTTATGATTTTCCTGAAATTTTGCATATAAAAATTCAGTTAAAATTCATTCATTCATTTAAAAATTGAAATTCAAGAAGATACAACTATTTCTATATCAAACATTTTATTTTCTAGAAAAACTTGTTTCCACATGAAAGTTAAAAGTTTTACAGTTTATGTAAAATAAATAAACTATTACTATGTTTCAATTTCAGTTAAGATAAATAAAACTGTTAATGAAAGAATCACAAATTACAAGAATCATGATATAAATCATAATTAGTAATTATCATTTGGTTTTAGAATTTAATGTATATTTAAATGTAAACTACAGATTTTCCAATTGTAATTCAGAAAGAATCAATTAAAATTCAAAAAAGAAATATAGTTTTGATTTTTAAATGAAATTAAGAATATCAAATGAATTTCAAAATTTAAATTGTTATCCAGAAAACGTCAGTAATTTAATATGTTATAAATGTAATTCAGATTCATGAAATGTAATTCAAAAATTGTCATTTGAAATTCAAAAAACATGTAATTTTGATTTCATTGAAGTTGATTTAAGTAATAATTATAAACTGAGTGATAATAACTGCTGCATTAATAATGTCATTATTCTGATGTTATTATAATTTACCTATAAAAGTGAATTATTATTTAACAAAAAGTGACACTAATCTGATTTGGATTTGCACTCTTCGGAATTTAATTTGATATATTCTCAATTACATATGTTTAATCTGAAATACATTTATATTTCTGATATTAAACTTAAGCTTTCTCAATTATAGTTTACAAATCTGAATTACAATTGTTGCAAACTGAATTACATTAAAAAATCTGAATTACATTTGTTGCTCGTTTAATTACAATTTACCAATCTAATTGCATTTTATACTTTGGGAATTACTATTGGAAAATTAATACCAATTAGCAAGATTTGCATTCGTAATTTGCGAATTTCAACTTCTCCTATATTTTAAAATTTTCGCATTTGTATATTCCAGTTGTATTTGCTTCATTTTGAATGAGACTAAAACCACATCTCAAACTCATGAAAATAATAATAGGAATGAATAATAGTCATAATGATGGCACTAATGTTGGATGCTAATCTCGTGTGAATTTCATTTCAGCAGAGACGAGATAAACACACATATCTCGTGAAGAAAAAGTCATGTATGCAAACAATGGCGTCAACGCCATAATTTCTAATGTAAACAAAAACGTTACAAATCTCGTTTTAGTACGCATGCTATTTGTTTGTCGGATGGATGCTGGTAATTCAATTAAAATTTCTCGTCTTTCACGTTTTCACGTGCGCATCTCATCTTCTTGTTTTCTTCGCCGTCGTTTTCTTCCTTAAATGGCATTAATTGCTGCGTAAACGACGTATGCAAATAGATGATCTCGCTTTGCTGTGAAAAGATTCCTCACACTTTTTTTACTCGGGTGAAAGTTTCCATCTTTTTCGCACGCCGAAATTAAATAATTATAACAAAATGATTTCATGAGTGAATGAATCAGCAGGGAAATGTTTTGAGGAAACACAAGTGTAAATTTCCCCAAAATAATTTGCAACTCATCTAAAGATATAATCAAACAAAGAAAATTTAAAAAATAAAATAAAGTTTCAAAAAATTTTTAATCAGCTTCAATTTTGTCATTTTAAAATTTGACAATTCTCTTACAAAAATAACAATTTATTAACATCACAAAAAAATACAAGTTTAATCTTAATTGATTGATATTACAAACACGTGCTAAACGTACAATTTGTTATTGTTTATATGACCAAGCAAAAAAAAAAAACAAACTAGAAGTGTATTTTGCATTATTTAACGGTTGAATCACTTGCTAGCAAGGTTTATTATGCATGTTGATGTCGTCCTGGCCTATTTGTCCGCACATAATCCTTATCGTCAGCCTTCCTACACATTCCGCACTGATTTGCATATATAAATTTACATTTTACCAGTTCTGTTGTTGCTTTTGTTGGTCAGCTTTTGTATCAGAGTACGCCATTCACAATTATTCTTTTATGGCATGATACATTGAAGCCATTGTCATTGCTATCAAGTTTTTATTTCACTGCTTGATTGTGTTTATTGTCGCTTTAAGATTGAAGATAAGATTTTCGTTGAAATGAGCCAATAAAAATGCAATTTATATCTGCATAATATCATCATACATTTATAACTAACAATAAACAAGATAACCATCCAACGAATAAATAATTGCAGAATAAATTTATTAAAAAATTCAATTGTTGCATAAACAAATTAAGATTTAAAAATAAATATGGTAATTTTCTAGGATAATGAATTAAGTAGTTTGTGCATTCGACAATAGAGGTCGCCACTTTTATTTTTTATTTTCAAAAAGCTATTTTTTAATAATAAAAAGAATCATGTCTGAAATATGGATAACAAAAACTCATAAAACGAAATGAAATTACATTTTTGTTAATGTCACGCTGCCAAATCCCATAAACAATAGAGAAAAATCCTTGAAAAGTGCGACAAACACGAAATCAATCACAACCTGCACGAATTTCATTGCAAATCGACGTATTGTGCTGTCATTTTCCAAGCAAACTTCTCATATGTTACTGATTGAATTGCTTTAACGGGAAGCACGTTACAGCAATGAATTACAACTAATTTCATACCTCCTGTCAGCAGTTTTATTGCGACACTGATTCTGCTTGCTTAAAACAGGACATATTTAAATTCAGCGCATACGATCATGCAGGATGTGATCGATTCATCTGCATACAACTCTCTCATAAGACAACATTGTATCATGTATGGCTAATAATGTGAAAATAATGCGCAAGGACGCACGGAGGACTTTTCTGATTATCATTATTAGCTTCCATTCTATGACATAATGCATTCGTTGTTTCTTGTTTACGTAACCAGAAGGTGCTTGCTGGCCTGCAGTCATTAAGTGATTAGAGATGCGTAATCGGATAATTTAATTATCTTTAATGTGCAGCTAAATGTAAATAGAAATTCATAAACAAAAAAAGGAGCGCGCTTGAGTTCTTTCTATCAAGTAACATCAAAGTGTTTCAAGCACTGACGTGTAGATGTCAGCACTTGACTTGTAATTATGATTGAAACACTTGAAGCAAGTAAAGTTTAAATAATTATGATGATGGGTTTATTAATAGGTAATAAGCATGATTCGTGTTATTAATTCGATAGGAAATTGTGCAAAATGATAAGTGACGTTATCTAAAATTGCATCGGACTGAATCAGCTGCTCGTTGATTAATCACAATCATTATTTAGTTAATCCATATCAGGTTGGAGTGGTTATATTATAAGTATAAGCAATTGCATGATGAAAAGATAAAATTGTAAATGTTTATTTATGAAAAAGTCGTAAAAAATCATCAAAATATGTTCAGTTGTTTGTGGTAGTTTTTGGAACTACCCTGTTCATGGGGTGTAACTATAGTTGTGCAAAGAGGGCGCTGTACTGCTCCCTCCATATATACAATGATATACTCTTGTGCTGTTTGCATACACCAAGCACTGGTGGCGCCACAGTCGCCAAATCATATTTGTAGGTTAGATCAAATTTGCAGTCCAGTTGGTGGTGCAGTCTTGTGTGTTACAATTTCAGTCTGTATTAAACGACAATAATGTTCGAGGTGCTTCCAGACGTTATCTGGGTGAGTTGGCCTACCAGAGAGACAAAAGGTATGGTTACGGCCTCGATTCGACCCGAGTGGTCGTCCCCGTCGAATTATCACAGCGCATACCAATCGCGTCGTTAAATACGCTGCTGCGGCTGCACTGCATTGCAGCAGCCTCGAGAGGAATTCGCAGACGGCAAGTAGGCCTACGCTGCCTATAAAGGCAAAAGTAATCAAGGCGGCTGTCGATGCCGCGTCGCTGATGGCCATTACAGTGCAGCGAATCGCGCTAGTCGCGAAATAAATCAATGGAAAATAAACACAGAAAAATGCCACCGCCAGCTCTAGCACCACCATCGCGTAATGAATGAACGCAAAAAAAGTAAAACGCCGAACAGCGGCTCAATGCAGCAAGTATACCCGACGCATAAATTGCATCATTGCATGGCATACCAATTCGAGCGCGAGCACCGCACAACGCCGGCCGATTACCAGTCCGACTTGTTTTCATCGAATCAACTCAACTGCAAAACATCGATTATTGCTCAATTTATGCACCGGGTGTTGCACTCAATTCGGTAACAACACACCTTCATCAGAGCCTAAAGTATTCTTGCAATTTTAGTGGCCATTTTGTTTCATTTTTCATTGCAACTGTGCAATTGGTGACAACACTCGGTATAGTGACATATTTTCAATGTATCTTTCCTTACTTGTTTAGTAACCAACTGCCTTACTTGTCGGAATGCATTTTGCTTTTAATTTCAGGTTTTTGTTTTTATTTCGTATTTGTCACAGCGCTGCCATGCCAGAAATAGCATTTTCAATTTACTTCTTTCAAGATAGGTTTGCGTTCAAGTGAATTTGAGGAATTCAATAGGCACTTTCCTGTTTAATTCTTGAGGTTAGAAAATTGGCATGATAATTTACAAAAATATGTAAATTATCTAGACACTTTAATATTTTTATACAGTTATCAGTTGATTGATTGTTACAATCCACGTGGCTATTATTCATAAACTCAGTTTTAATTAATTTTTTCCTTTGGCAAAAGGAAATCACCTATTTTTACATATTTGATAATGCTAATTGGATAATTTGTCACTAGAGGGAGTCTCCAATTGGACAACTAAAATAGTATTTTCTTTTAAAATTTTTAAAATTTATATTTGAATAGCCCTTTTTGTTTATACAACAATGAGTTGTTAAAAATGTTTGCATAATTTGTGTTTTATTTTGCAATTTACAGTCTGAACCAGCGCCATCATACGGCGAAATTTAGTACTTTGAAAAATGACGCCATGACGTCATACAAACGTCAAATAAATTATTTCTGAAATTTTTTCATGCAAATCATACAAATAGCAATTTAAAGTGCAAAACTCGTATCATTAGTGGTGTATTCATAGAAATAGTTGAAATTTATATGATAACATTGCCCACAATCATAACTGCAGGTATAATACGCTAACGTCATATACATTTTTTGCATCTTTCGTATCCAACACTTTCAAGCATACATTCAATGACTAATTCCTTTTCGTATTGTTGCAGCAACGGCAGCAGCGGCGGCGTCGGCATGATGCAGATAACCGAAGACACGCCGCCGGACATGCTCGCGGGCGCAATGGATCTAATGGTCCATCTGCCAGATGGCAAGGCGGCCAAGATGTCCGTGGAAAGAAGGTACGTCCAGCAAGCACTGCGCCTCCTTCAACGGCGACTTTCATGATCATTAAAATTGTTAATAGAGTGGAACTTAATAAATAACAAAAGAGAAAATCGGCATCTCATGCCGCCTCATCATCGGCCGCATCTGCGCGAGCCGAAAAAAAAACGCATTCATTCATTTCTGTACGTTCGTATGTTTCAGCACGCCGATGATGGACGTGCTCGTGCAGATAACGACCTCGAATCACTTGCAAATCTCCGGCTACGTCCTCCAGCCGCTGGCCATCAACGGCGGGACGCCCGGATACGGCGAGAAGATCCTGCCCTATTTCCCCAACACGCCGATTGGAACGCTGGACACGCAGGATATCCGCGTTGTCGCGAAGAATCGCAGCGTCTCGACGCTCCAACGTGGTACACCTCAACAGCCGTTTGAGTCGACCTTCAGGCTGAAGGTGCATTTGCCGAGGAATCAGCTATACGTCGAACGAGTCAGTATGAATGCTCATCTTGTGGATATCATGCGCAAAATGTGCGATGAGAAGAATTTGGATGCGAATAAGTACGAGTTCCGTCATCCTGGTGAGTATCGATGCGCTAGCATCATTGCAAATTGATATTTTTGATCACTGACTTCATCAAACTATCCGCATCTATACAATTACTCATTTTCAAACTTCAAAAGTTCTCATCAAACTTACCTGATCATATTTACCTAAACATCTTAATATTTTAGCTTCTCTACTGAATTTCGGGAAAGTAAGATATCAAATTTTCACGCAGAAAGTTGGTATCTAGATTGATTGAGATGATGGGCCATCCAAAATTGATTTCTACGATGTAAACTCGAGCTAGAGACTTAAGTCCGCGTCGCGCATACCTGTGCGACCTGTGCAGCATACCTGACGTAGACACAATTCCATGATATTATGTGGAAGTGGAAACTGCGCAATCGGCGCGCGTTCGCTTCATTAAAAGTAGCGCGCGCTTATCTCACCAACGGCAGCAACGTCGTTGTCGTCGACGCGCGCGCGTTCGTTAATGATGGGTACACACTTGTCGCGCGATTATAATTTCCCTGATGCGCGGTGGCCCTCAAGATTTTGTAATTGCCAATAATTGCGTCGCGTAATTGTTGCTCGATTTCAATACGTGTGCGTTCGAGGCGGCACGCGCGTGCTTGAAACATCGTGTGCACCTTTGCTCATTTGTGCTGTGTTTTCTGGCTTGAAGGTAACTTGGATCAGGTGCTCGACTTGAAGTTGCGACTCGCCGATTACGGCATCACCGAGGTGTACGCCGTCAGCAAGGGCTCCAATCGGCTGACGCAGGTCTTCTCATCAAGCGATAGCATCATGGCCTTCAGGAAGGACGACGATCGCAAGCAGAAGAACAGCGGAGGTGGACTTTTCAACTTTTTAAAACGAGGCGGCAAAGTCGTAAGTTCATTTTAATTAAGTCAAAGCAATCACAAAAAGTAATAATTGTAATTGATCAATAGAAATGTTGTTTGATCAATTCAATTTATAAAACAATGCAAATGATGCGTTGGAATTTGGACACCAGCGACATCTAAATTACAGTAAGGGATGCAGATGTTGTATAGATTCCTGCATTTAGATGTGGTATAGATTTCTGCATAGAGATGTTGTTGTCACTCGGCGCCATCTAGTGGATTTCATATACTTCACAAATTTGATTGATGAAATTAATTTTGAATTAATCTTATGAAATTTTGTAGAGTAACGGATCCGGTTCATTATCGAGCGATAATCGATCGATATCACCGACACATAGTGATGATTCCCGTTCCGTATCGCCTCCGGTGAGCAGCCAGCCAAAGCTGCCGCAAACCGAAAAGCCGAAACCTCCGATGCGAAAACGCCGTCCGGCTCCGAAACCGCCCTCCACGAACGACACCCCCAACGAGTCGAAAAACAACGAAATTTCGAACAACGCGCCGCTCCGCAAGAAGGACGGCCTCACAATTTGCCATTCGCGCAACAGCAGCGACAGCTCCGGATACCACGAAGCATCCATCTTGAGCGACAATGCGAATACATCGCTGCCGCGCAAACGGCCGCAAACGTTGGCCGAATCGGCTCACAGCAAAAGCACGAGCAACCTCTCGGCGATGAAAATCCAGTCGAAGTCGACGTCCAGTCTCGCATTCCCAAGTAAGCACCACTTGATTGTGTACGCACGTAACGGATTTCAATGGAGTTTTCATGTTTAAGGTCGGAATAAGAAAAAGGCGCCTCCGCCACCGCCAGTCATGAAATCCGCGAGCTCCGTAGCGCACCTAGAAAACGCTAGTCCCGTAGTTGCTAGTCCCGCCGACGCCGTCGACGCAGCCGCGAAAGGTAAGTCTCACCGCTTCTTTCACGTCCTCGCTGTGTCTCAGGGCTCGCTGGAGATGCCTCACAGGATTGGTAGTATCAAGAGCAAGTTGTCGGCGGCGGCCGAGTACGCGCCGTCGTCGTCGACGGTGGACGTAGAGTTGGAGGAACGCTCGGAGAAGTTTGCGTCCATCAAGCGGAAATTTTCGGCGAGGAATAAGCCCGTACGGATGCTGCATGAAAGTATGACGCGCAAATGGAGCAAAAAGTTCGAGAATAGCTTGGAAGTGGAGCCGAATCCGAGCAACTCGTACAAGGATTTCAAGGAGAACGAGCTCGATGATGTTATCGTTGCTGTTTTGAACGAGCATGATGCGATGACGAGTGAACCGATCAGGCAGCAATCCGTCGATAGCAACGATTCAGCGTGTATTCACGTTGAAATTGTTGAAAGTCCAACTGAGGAGTTCCCACAGCGGGTTTTTATTGATAAGGATGGTAATGAAAATCATCCTGATAAAGATACGACAGCGAAGAAGGAAAGTAAGTTTTGGAAGTCTCGAAGCATGGATTTCCAAATGTTCTCTGAGAAATTTCGTGGAAGAAGTAATGATGAGGATGAAAATGCGGAGGAATCTTCTAAAAGTTCAACCATTATGCAGAAAATGCGAAAATTCACTTCGTCAACTTCCATTGGCAAAGAACGCTCTGAAATTTCCTCCGAGGAGATTCCCAAAGAAGGATGTGAAAATACATCTGAGAAAATCCCAAAGGATAATACATTTATAACGAGGATAAAAAGTTTTAAACGAAACAAAACTGACGAGAAAATTCCTGATGAAGAGATAGATCCCGAAAAACCCGTTGGAATAATTAATAGATTAAGATCATTTAAGAAATCAATGAGTACTGAACGTGTTTTACAAGAAAATGTTGTAAATCCCTCAGAAGTGACCACAAAATCAGAACAAAATTTGAGCAAATCAAAATTATTCAGAATGCCTTCTGGGGAATTCCTGAAAAAGAAAACCAACAGCAATGAAGATTCACTTGAAAAAAGTGAAGAACTTCAAATTGAGGTGACTCCTGGTGCTGAGAGAGCTCTCAGAAAGCAGTTTTCAAAGATATTCAAATTGAGTGATGACGAATCTGCATCTCCCGAACAAAAAAGGAAGTCTGAATCAAACCAAACGAAGAAAATTCGTAGTGGTATCAAAAAGAAAGTTGGGTTTTTCAAATCAGCTTCTGAAGAAGCCTCCATTGAAATTGAAGATGTTTTGGACGAAGATGATGTAATCCCAGAAACAGACAGAAAGAAAAATACTAATTCTAAGGAAAAGTCTAAAATGACTAAACAATGTTCGCAACTCTTCAAACGAAATGTAGATGATTCAAAAAAGAATAATATTCCAAATGAAGAAGGTACAGATCAAGAACGCAAGGAGCAGAAATTTGAAGATAAAGTACGTTTTGGACGGTTATATAAAATGGCTTCAGCTGACTTTTCATTCAAAAAGAAAAATCAACAAGTTGATAAACAACTGAATGTTGATGAAGCTGCTGAAAATAAAATTGAAGTTGGTAAATCAAAATCTAATAGACCATTTTCCAGTTTCAAATTTCTGAAAAAATCAAATGATTTTGAAGATTCACAACCACAAATTGAAGATCTTTCTGCTTCCAAATCTTCAAGAAGACAAAGTTTACCAGATGATCCACCACCAGAATATGAAATATCCGTAACTCCCGGAGGTGAGTTTGTTGAGAAACCTTTCGGAGTTCGTAGACAGTTGACAAAATTCTTCAAGAAGGAATCCCAGGATAGTACGAAAGCATTGCCTTCGACTTCTGTTGATGATTTAGACATTGATTTGTCATTGAACAATAATGATAGAAAGCCTTTTGGGAGACTATTTAAAATGACATCTATGGAATTTCATAAAAATAAAGCTTCTGGGGGATTTGAAGAAACAGAAATGGGTAAACGAGGAAAGAGAAGTGAGATAAATGACAAGCAAAAGCGAAAGGCATCTAAAAATAGAAATAAGAATTTGGATTTTCAACCAGAAGAAATATTGACTGTAAAGAAATTTGAAAAAACTACAGATCATTTTGATGATATTGAAATTGTACCAGATTTTGAAGACATTGACACAACAAAACAACAAAAATCAGATGTGAAACAAAATAAGGCACGAAATTCTGAAGATTCTAGGAAGAAATCATTTAAGAAAATGTTTCGAACACCCACGAAGGAGAAAAAAGTATTGAATGTACCAGAAAAAAATGATAGGAAGACGAGTTGCGATACTGAAATTGAAGATGTTGATACATATTCTGACGTTGAAGAATCCATACTTGAAAAATCTTCCAGGAAAGGAGCACAAACCACTGAACGAAAGGAAAGTGTTAATGATATTGAAGTTGTATCAGTTGCGGATGAAATTGAAATTTCCAAAATGTCCAAACCAAAACGTGCCAAACCAAAGGCAACGCTAGATTCAATAAATGAAAAGGGTCAATCTCAAAATAAGAAGGAATTCCGAAATATGTTTAGAATGTCATCGAAGGATAATTCAAATAATGCAACTACAAAACGTGAAACAAATGAAGTAGATAGAAAATCTAAGAATGCAACCAAACAACCACTTGAATCTCAAGGAAATTCACAAATTAAGAAAAATATTGGGAATTTGTTTAGAATGTCTTCAAAGGATAAATCACCAGATGATTTTGAAATTGAAACAGATTCGAAGTTTAAAAAATCCAATTCGCCTAAAGATGGGGTACAAACGCAGGAAAACCAGGGGAAGTCTTTCGGAAAATTATTCAAAACACCCTCTAAAGATATATTAAAAAGATCCACGAATGAAACTTCAACAGAGAACGTTTCTATTAAAGCAACCTCAACCAAAAATATCAATATTCGGTCCTCAAACATTGTTGATACTTCAATGTACGTTGAACACGAATCCGTTCTGAAGAAAATGATAAAATCCGGTTCTCTTCGTCGGAAACAGAACACCAAACTTCAAACGACCCAAGATCCTCAACAAGAAGACCCACGAAAGGGTAAAGATACACCGGATGAAGTTATCACTCCAAGAGCAGAAAAGAAGAGACGCAGAGTTGTGAAGCAATCATCTCTAAGATTGGCTTCACGAAATATCCCACTCAGAAATAATGAAGAAATTTCCAGAGTGAACACATTGGTACGCAGATTATCATCTAGACGTAAATCAAACACCAGTTCCGAGAGAAAAGAACCGAGAGGAAAGCAAAAACATAATAAAGTCACTCCAAAAGCATCTTCAGATGGGCAGGAATTGCGTAGAAATACTCGAATGTTTGCTTCTGAAGAGGATTTCAATTTGGAAAGTCCAAAATGTCCGAAATCTTTTTTAGACCGAGTTCAGGCACCGAAAGTAAAACTGAAGGAAGGAAAATCTGTGCAGAAAACTTCGAGACGCAAAAGTACGACATCAAAGAACTAACTGAAGAGGTGTTTATTGGAGTACCCGAAGAAGAATTGATTAATCCATTTTTCTATCAGCAACCAAAAATCAAATTGGCAAAAGGGCGAAAATTACCTCCAAGAGAAAAGCAGTCATTTTGGAACCGAATTCAACATTTGAAAGATAAAGGTTGCTTGCTTCTGAATAGAACTTCTCTTGATATTACCAATCTGACGAAATCCGACGAGTTAAAGGACATTAAAGTTGTAGATCGGAGCATGCCTTCTTTATATCGCAGCTATCTCTAATTATTATTAATTAACAATAATCTTAACGAATGCTTTCTTTAACTAATATCTTATCTTATTCTTATTGCACGCTCGTTTCTGCTTGTTTGTTTCTGTAGCACCAGTAACTAACACTCCTTTGGAACTGGTGACGGTTACCCACAGGCCGGAAATTGATATTAACACATCTTCTGTCCATCATCGCGAACAAATCATCGTCCACGAACAGCCTGCAATTCCTTCTGAGCCGGCATCTCCAACGCTGAATTCGAAGAGTACCAATAATAGATGCGGCGTTGTCAACCTTGATGCACGCAGATTTCCGAGACAGCAAACTCAAAAATTGGAAGTACCTCCGAAACCAGTCAGAAAATCATTCGACTTCACGGATAACGAAAAGGATTACAACGAGCTGTTTGATTCTATGCTGCAGAAATATTTGAAAGCGAATGAACAGACCCCGAAAAGCACGGAAATTGATAATGAGTTGTATCTAGCATCAGATACGTCTGATGATGAATGCGATAAAGTTGTAAATGAGGCGTTTCCAATGACAATTCCTATTGGAACATCATCCGATTTAAAAACTAATATTGATGATGTCACACGTCGAATGAGTGAATCAAGCGACGATTTTGCGATTGATACTAAAGAAATTGAAAAAAGTGGAATTTTTGATTCTGTAAAGGATCAAAATGGCGTCAATGAGGATAAAATGTCCTCCAAAGTAGATGATGACAAAATATCTGAGCAAATGATTGTAAATGAAAACAAAACCGAAACAAAAACATTGCAATTTATTGGTGATGGAAGAAGTGATGATGTTTTGATGACATTTGATAATTTCATTGATTCTGAGAGTCGTCTCAGTTTGGATGAACCACATTGCTTTTCGTCGATACCTGAGCAAACACTATTCAAATCGCCAGCTGTCGAAACGCCCGACCGTGAATATCAATCGCTGGACGAACTCCACGACGCGGCCAAGCCGAAAATCGTCGGCGTCATAATGAAGAAGAAGCAAGAGTTCGTCGAAAATGATCTCCGTCGAATCAGGTCAACGGGCGATGTCCGCCAAACTGCGACCGATCCGAAGCGCTGCACGATGGTCTCATCAACTAATTTGGACCTCTTTACGCTTAACCTCTGTTCGAACTATTTCAGTTCATTAACATATTCAGGCATGTTTTTCATCTATTACCTACTGCTTTATTAACATTGATTGCTTTTCGAGCCAGCATCATTCAAAACGCATATGTCAGTAATGAATGGCTGCCATTTTGTTTCGAGCTTAATGCGCAAAAACTTAAGCAAACAACTTGAGTCGTTGATGGAAGAAAATTGAATTTCTTCTGTTTTCACTCTCGTTGTGTTATGTGATAGCAGATAACGTGTTTGCTTACTTTGCTACGCTTTCCACAACGCAAATATCGTCGCGTTTGTTCATGACGCAGCTAATGGATCGTAATGTAATGCAAATAATGGAAAAACTACACACGCATGGTTCTTAACCCCATTCGATAATACTTGAGTTAAGTAACACTTTCGAGTCGTGCAAAGAAGCAGACGTGAGAAGTGCTTTCAGGCATCATCGTTATTCATTCATAAATTTGAAGAGTTTCGAGACGAAATGAGAAATTTTATGCAAATAAATCAGCGATGCCTGATGAGATTTAAAGAAAGTAGACATTTTAATAATGCGAAACGAATTTAACGTGTAAAGTTTTCATTAATGTTTTGTAAAATTGCTACGCAATTTAATTCACAAACCAAAGAGTGTTTTGTTTTGGATTTGATCAAGGTATATTTATTTTTGTTACGCGAATGTTAAATTTGCAAACAAGCTGGCATTGTAAATTTAATCAATGATATGGAAACCTGGAGGCGTACATTCCGCGCTTATTTTAAAGAGCATTCTAATACAAACTATTGCTTGAATATTCATGAAGTAAACTACATGAGAATCCGAGGTAGTTAATTAAGTTCAACGCATGAAGTCAAGAATTATTTTCGTAACTCAAATATTTGTATATTTGCACCCAAATTATGAATGATGCTGGTGTAGTTTGGAACTTCCGGATTAGTTGCATTATTTGTTAGCTTTAGATACATTTACTCATACGTTCCATTTCTATAGGAGTGTTCCAATTGAATCATAGATTAATCACGTATAAATAAGCGATCATTATCATGCAATGCATCAAAACGCATTGTATTTCGTTGCGACTGGTTTACTAATTATTTTCAT
This sequence comes from Aleochara sp. GC000083, assembly GCA_030264555.1. Lineage (NCBI taxonomy): Eukaryota > Metazoa > Arthropoda > Insecta > Coleoptera > Staphylinidae > Aleochara > Aleochara sp. GC000083. The sequence continues at coordinate 20,111 of JARJDZ010003141.1, forward strand.
TTGTAGATTTGAGCTGTAATCGGAATCATCGCAGCGAGGCGCATAACAAAACCAACGAAGACTTGTCGTACGCAACGAATTCCCCGCCGGAGTCGATTGCGAGCAGCTTGGCGACAACGCTATCGAGCAACATTGAGACTGATATAGGTAATAATAATATCAAAGGTGAAATCACAGAGGAGGAAGCAGACCTTGAAGCAGACGCGCAGCCTACACAGAAGTCGCCTGTGCCTCAACAGCAGCAAGAGCAACAACGTGATGGAAGCAAAGTGGAGGAGAAGGAAGATGTGAAACCAGAAAGCGAATCGACGCTTTCTCAGCCACGCGACGTTGGAGTGAAAACCGCCGAAACGAAGCTGGAATTCGTTGAAAAAGCGGTGCATCCAAACGAGGTACACGTAACGACGACGAAAGAGTGCGTCGTTGATAAAGAAGTGGAAAACACCGAATGGGAGTATCAACTGCCATCGCCACCGACGGCATTTCGCGATTCGAGTCCGCAACCAAGCACTACGGATTCGGAAACGGCGAGTGATATCCAACCGAGCACCGATTCCATTCTGACTAGTCCCGAATTGTTCGAGAAGCTCAACGTTATCAAGGAATCGCAGTCCGAGATTCAAAGCACTAAGTCCGCGGATAGTGAGGACGACAAATTTATTAGTAAACTCTCGTTGGAAAACTTGGAAAAGCGTAAAAAGTTGGTGTATAATCGGGAGTTGGCTACAAGTTTGAAGTACACCGAAAACGAAATGGACGACATGTCCAGCAAACGCTCCAGCGTACTTAGTGAACTCGAGGATGTCCTCTCGAAGCCGACACCCATCATTGAAGCCAATAAGAATTGGAATAACGTCAAGAAACACGTGGAGAATTTTTCAGCGCGCAGCGATCGTACGCTTCCGAACTTCAAGATAACGACCTACGACATTCCGAAGAAGAAGATCAATATTTTCGAGGACGACAGCATCAGGAGTAATGTCCAGCCTGCACCGATGGTTGATAATGAAGTTGGGATGATGCGGCCTCAGCAAGAATTCAATAAGCATCGATGCATGACGTTAAATAGGGAATTTCTGCAGCGTTCGGAGTCGTTTAATACTTGGACGCCGATTGCGCCCGTGAAACGATCCAAATCGCAAGTATCGATCAAGCCAATAGTGCAAAAACGCGAGGAACCAATTGGTGAGACCATCATTGAAGATGGTAAATCAAAGAGTACGTTGGATTTGACAGGATTGCAAAGTTTAGAGGTAATTATATATTTTTCGCGGTTGTTAAAGACAATTTTTTGATATTGTAATTTCAGGTGATGAAGGCAATTAGGACGACATTAACAACAACATCCCCAACGACAAACACATCGAGTACCACAATCAAATCATCAATCGACGAGGTGGATCACAAACCCGTGCATAAACCGGAAGTTGTTGAAAAACCACGAAGACCTGTATCCTACTACGAGACTCCATCGATAAACCTGGCTTCATGGCAGGAGAGGAAGCCATCGTTTGATAACAACAAAACAGTCACAACGATTAACAATAATCGAATGGTCGCAAGTCATAATATTACAAACAAAACGAGTAATAATGTTAGCATTAAGGTGAACGGCTCGGAGGCGATTTCGCAGCAATCCGGAGGCAACGTCGTTATCAAAGTCAACCAACCGAGACAGGACGACTCGACGAAGAGGTTTATCAACCACACGACGGCCGTGGGTTATCGGAAGCCATTGGGCAACATTAACAAGGTGGAAACGACAATGCGGCCGCATTCGATCGCGTTCGATCAGTACGACGCGTCCAGAGTGCCAATCGTGCGCTCCGTGGAGCTGAAGAAACCGTTGAAGGAAATGTCGCCAAGTACGAACGGTACGTCCGTAACGCAGATACGACCAGATGCAGACGCCGTGGGCGGCACCGGCGGCAAAATTAATCTATTCGAGAACGTGGTGCTGCGTAGCACTGCGCGTCGTAACGAGCGACCAAATTCGGTGAATCTCGTCGCGAATTCGGACCCACGCGGCCAGCTGTTGAGCGATATACGTAATTTCGGCGGTAAGAAGGGTTTGAAAACAGTCAAAGTCTAGTTTGTTCATTGCAGAATGCATTGAACGGTCGGCTCAATTAGGTGTAATTCGTGAAGGAACTTCCGTGCATTTGAAAATGCAGTTTTTTGATCATTTGCGAAATGTACTCATAATCAGCAATGCATGTACTCGTATCTTTATATGTTACGTTTGTAAAAATGATACGTTATTGTTGGTGATATTTGTTATGGCATCTTTAGTTCAATTTGCATGATTGAATTAACGATATCATAATGATTCGGAAGATTTTGTTAGAGTTAAGCGAAACAATACCCAAACATATACGTTAACATAATTCATATAACTAGGGACCAAAGGTATTATGGATTACGAAACAATTATTTATTTGTATAATCTATTTACCCTATAAACTACAAGTATATTATGAACTAAAAAAATATTAATATATTATCATTCGTGGCAAATTGTTGGTATATTGAGGAAAATTCAGTATTTTGAAAATGCTAGCAATTATGTCTTTAAAATACATTTCTATTCAATATGTTAATAGCAAGTTATTATGCAAAAAAATAAATGCTGTATATTTAATGTTAATTGAGTATCTACTTTTTTGCATTAATTTTTGTATTCTAATTTCATTAAAATTGCCATTGTAGAAATGTTAATATGATACCAACTATAGGCAACCATAAATACACGTAGCAATTGTTGGTTGCAAAGCATGAAAAATTGTACAGCGCTGCTAGCGGGAACTGAATGAACTAAATCGGCTGTTGAGCGGAGGGGATTTGATAGTTAACCGTCTATAACACTAGTAGTTTGTGCATAATTGTTGTAAAGAATTGATATCTACAAGAAAGACGTGCTTTAAGAAGTTATATAATACAATATTAGACTCATAATTTGTAGTAGTGACAAGTGATTCAGGAATTGCAGGTAATACTTTTTAAATTTATTTATTATTGAGCGCAAATGAAAGTGACGAAAAGTGAGGTTAGAATTTCTAATCCATAACCAGAAAATCTTCAACATGGTATAAAGTAGAATATAAATTGTGCCTAGGATTAAACTTGGTATAACAAACAATAATCTAGTAGTAAATCTAATTTGGGTGTAATTAAACCGCAACACTCGCAACTAGGTACAAAATTGTAACTTTTCTGAATCTGGTCTTAGGTGAATTTGACGAAGGTATCGTATTGTTCGGCCTGTGTAATTGTTAAAACGTTATCACATTCCTCTGTTATCTTCGTTTATTTTCTGTGAACATTTGTTTACAAAACAAGCGAACTTGCAAATGAAACAGCATTTGTTGTAAAGTATGCAACCAATTGTACACGTAAAATTCTTTCAGGAGTTCTTGGTTTTTTGGAAAGCCCTTTGGATTCAGTGACTGCATCTATTTCATATTTCTTTTGCACGTTTTCGTTAATTTATTCCTAGTGCGCTGAAAAATAACTTCATAATATAATAATTATTAATTTAGTTTATTCGTAATATCGCCTCGTTTATGCCTTTTTATACAAATAACTTTCATTTGTAAAGTGAAAAACAACTGAGTCACAATTTACAAAGCTCAATCAGCGTCGCATAACTTCACAGAAATGTTTTCGGGCAAACTAAAAATTAAATGTTAATAATTAGCATTATTATGAACCAAGAGAGTACAAATACATATAAAAAGAAAGCATGTGATAATGTGTAATAATCATTATAATGCGTTGTTGTACAACTTGTAAGAAACAACTGTTACAACAAAATAGTCATCTTGAATATCTAAATTTAATCAAACACCAGTAATTGATTGGTGCTTGTTCCTTTACCTAAAAAATACACGTGGATGTAACAAATTCCATTTGAATTTAATCAATTTGAAGAGACGCATCCGCACTCGGTGGGAGCAATAATTAACATTAAAAAATCATAGTACATCTAGCATAAATAAGATTAACTAAATCGATTAGATTGCATTTTGCTAATGAACGAATTAATGATCGAATGTCATTTGATAACAGTGCATGAATGTGGAAGTCTGATAACTAATTAAAATTACGCTAAAATAAAAGAAAGAATCAATTAAACATACAACTACTATAATCTAATTGCTTAACATAATCAACTGTCTATATTAAGAGAAAATCACATTTATGGCATTTGTTTGTGGTATCTTTCATATCTTATAATTTATGTACTTATTTCTTTCGCGTTTGAAGGCTTGTAAAATTCACAAATTACAGTTTAAAATAATGTGAAATTATTAGTTGACGTTTTCAGTTTGTAAAGAATGTGTAACAATCATACGGCGTCACATTCATCAGTCCTCGCACGCATGCATACAATTATCGTTAGGTAGATAGGGGAATTCTATCAAATATTATTTCTTAGCATGTACAATTTCATCTCGTTACAAATTTACTTATGTTTACATTGTCTTGATTTCTAATGCAATCGATTAGTTCAATGACTCTCATATCGCAACGAAGTGATTCGCACAATTATGGTTTTTCTTACGGGTAGGGATCGAGTACGCTACAAAATTACGCTAGTAACCTAAACCTAATGAACAGTTTCGTCTCCTCGTCAGCATCATGATCAGTGACACATCGGTTTATAACACTAGTAATCGTTCGCATTTTCTTTCTTCCTATAAATTTTCGTTTCGCTCTCGTATGTGGCCACTAATCATTCTTAAAGCCTAGAATAGTACAATTTCATGAAAAATGACGATATACAAATGTCGTGTACACTTTGTAGTAAATTCAAGGTACATGTAAAACGAGCGGCGATTTCCGAGATATTCCAATTAACAATTCACTCATAATTATGTTTACATCTGTTCGTCTTGTGATTTAAGGCAATTCACATTGTCTTACTGGAATTGGTTCGCTGTGAGAAATTAATTGCGCAATCAAGGTAATGTTTCAAGATGCATTTTGTACTTTTTGTATACTTGTTTCGCCCCCAATTGCATATGTTACTTGTGATCGTTTGGTGTTTCTAGTTATACCTTGATAAAGTCAGCTCTCTTCATTGCTTACCAATTTGCAATTGATAATAAATAAGAGGTACTTTGTTAGAGCAGGCTTACACATAGTTTAGATATTTATTACATTTTTTTTTCAACACTTTTCTGCGGTCTTCTGCTGTCTTACGACTAATTAATTATTTAAAGTAGGTACAAAAATAATCACCACTTAAATATTGTACACCAGGATGGTCACACACTCGCACCGCATTCATCTGCACCTCATCGTCGCTGATTGCGAATTTGCTGATAAGTCGACAAGTGTATTGCATGAGATGCAGAATGAAGCAGTGCTAATAACAAAAAAGTTCGTTTTTTTTTGGAATCTAACTTGTTCAAGCTCAACAGCCTTACTTTTAATGATTACATCCAAGTGAATACGCATGAAACTCGTGTATAAAAAAGCTTCCGCTCATCAACTATTTGAAACATATTTACAGAACAAATGATAGCTCATACTTTCAATTCCAATAATAGACACGTTACATGTATGTATAATATAAGTTATGTACAATTGTCGTAAGGCTCAATATCTCTCAATTTTTTATATTTCTATTTGTTGTTTTCATATATTAGGTTTACTGTTTGCGTGTAGTATATATAATCCATAATTGCTACGATGATGTAAGGCGGGCGCATCCCTCGATGAAAGCCGTCTGTTCCCTCGGGAACGCACATTTTCCCTTCCTTGTGCTGTTGCCGTCTGGAGGTGATAGGATAGTTACACTTTCGTTCGGATTCGCAATCACTTTAATCCACGGTATTGTTTGATGTAAAGAGGAGTGTATAATTATGCAAAACTACTATATGCAGACCGAATAAATCAGTATTATATTATAATAAACGCTACTGAAACTTTACGATAAATCTGGAAACAAAAAAACATTATTAATATGATGTGAAGTATTCAAAATGGCTATAGCATTAATTATGATGAGTATGAACATTGAATAATGATTAGTATCCCCCAAATTAGTATTAATTATACAAAAATCAGATGCTAATTTTTAGCAAATTACTGATAATTGATTGTCGAAAAGGTAACATATATGTCAAACAAACTTTAGAAGAGGCGAAGAAAGTAATTTGAATGATAGCAACTCATATATTCATTTTAACTATTGTCAAAGAAATTGGAAACATACAGCAAAGAAACTAAAGTTTTGAAATAGATGTTTTATACATTTACTTCAAGTAAAATGTGTTTAATTAAATCAATGACATCAGAGGCATTAAAAAATAGATTCAAAACAAAATGGCGGAAATGTCATTTGATGTGATCAGTTTCAAATTAGTTTTAAAAGAATTGACAATTAGAAGAAACAAAGATGTTTTAAGAAGTTAAATAATACAATATTAAACTCATATTTTACAGTAGTGACAAGTGATTAATAAATTGCAGGTAATTAATCTTTTTAAATTTAGTAATAATTGAGTGAAATGGAAAGTGAAGAAAAGTAAGGTTAGACTTCCTAAACTATAATCAAAATGCTTCAAATTGTGTCTAGGATTAATTTGATACAACAAACAGTAATCTACTAGTAAATATAATTTGGGGGTAATTAAATAGCAATACTCACAACTAGGTACGGAAGAGTAATTTTTCTGGATCTGGTCATAGGTGAATTTGACGAAGGCATCATATTGTTCAGCCAGTTTAGTCGTTAGGACGTTATCATATTCCTCTCGTATCTCCGTTTCTTTTTCCCTGAGCATTCGTTCGCAAATCAAGCCAACCTGCAAATGAGACAGCATTAGATGAATGTGGCAACAAATATTTGCACTCGTATTTCCATGTTTGTTAATTCACCAATAAAATTCCACAATGCACCGAATTATTCAACGCAGCCGAGCACCACAACGCAATAAATGCTTGAAAGTTTCCTATTCGTGTTGCAAAATGATAACGTTGCCATTAAAACATTTGCCAACGTCATTTCGCTCAATGCGGATCGTTAGGCATTTGTTTAATTTGAGGTTAGGTGACATCATTAGCGCATTATCACATGGGAATTATGCACATTTGCCCGACTTAATATAAAGGTGATATAATGCGTCAAGAAAATGATTGGTGATTGCTATTGGGAATTGTGAGAGTTACCTGCTTGAATGTGAAAACTGGTTTCTCTGATCTGGATGGAGATTCGGACTGTTCGCCACCGGATCCGCTATCATTATCCGAATTTGAGCCGTACTGTAATTGCTTGCGTCTTTGGAATCGTCGTAGTTCAGCGCGAATATTCGCGGCCATAGCTTCTGAAACAGCAAACGAACGCAGATTCGCATTTGAAACATCCGGTGCATGAGCATATTCAATCAGCTGATGTCGAAGCAAAAATGTCAACAATGCCGAGTCAGGCGTGTAAAATTGAACGCTTGCAAAATACTGCCTGGCAATCAATGTGTGCCTTGGACACACGACAAAAAGGCTGCACGACGGCGCTGCGGCCGCAGTGGCAACACGGCCGTATGCTGGTTGCGTGCCGAAGGAGCGCCCAGGAAGCCCCCCTTGGGGGGCATAAATAATGAACGCCTTCGTGCGGGGGCTTACCTGGCGTCAGCTTGCGGCCGACGACGTCTGGAAACGCCGAGGTGCTGCTCGTCGTCGGCGTCGGGGCGCCGCTCGCCGGCGGGCTGCATCCAGCTGCGCGCTCCTTGCTGGGGCTCGGCGTGCCGCAGAACGGAATGCATCTTCGGCGCTTCGCTGGCCGCGCGCCCAGCACGGGCTCCCAGTCCAGAGACCTTTTCAACGTAGCGCACGCCATGTTTGTTTCGCACTGCTCCTGTCACACAGCACCACTCAACGGAAACAATCCAAAAAAAAGCCCAGAGAGAGAGAACACGTCCGACCCGCAAACGCCACACACAATCCGCCCAGCCAGCACCCACTGGCTGCCAATCGGTCCGAATTTATTGCACTGCACGAATCTGCTACGAATTTGACGCACTCGGCGATCGCACACCACCCAGGGCACCGCAAACGCAAAATGCACGCGACTCCTCGATCCGCTCCTAGAACACCAATATGGCGAACCGAAATACGATACGAGACATTTGTCGTGTGTGAGTCTTGCTTTGCTAATGGTAGGCTGGTTCGGCTGGTGCGCTCGCTGCGTTTGTGTTCGTACCAACGGTACACAAGTCGTTATGGTAACACGCATGCGCCATGTCAATTATCCACCGTCCGGACAATGCCGACGAAATTAATCCGTGCTGAATGTTAATACCTTTCAGAAATGTCCATTGCATAGCGATGAATTTGTTTTAAAAATAATCCGAAGGAAATTTAGATATAAAAATACCTAATTCGATAATCAGAATTGTAATGTGTAAAGCGGTACGTACACAACTAAATGGTGGCGCTGCGTATGCGTCACTTGATGTAGGAGGGAGAATGACTTTGAAAATTGTCAAATTTTATAACCAACAAATTAATTTTCATATGCATATCAATTATTTATAACTATTATATAGTTTTGCATTTGTGAAAGGCGCTGATTTGCTGCGGATTTAATGGAAAAGTGTACATTGACATATATTAGTGCTGCCATAAGAGATATATCCTGCTTAATCATAACAGATTTGGCAAAATGGACAATATAATTGGAAGGTCCATCCTGCATACAGGTAGCATTGCCAATAATAAATTAGGTAATAATAAATGAGGCTTCAGATCTGAGAAACCAGGGGTAGGCAGTGGTATTACAGAAAAGTTCATTGATGTAATTCGCCTACATTTTTTGATTTCATACTATAGCAACTGCTTACGGTATTCTCTTATTTATTATTATTTTTTTGTTTCAGAATTTAGTGTGTTGATCTCTTCACTATGTGTTCAAAGAATGTGTGCAGTGATGGACGCCATTGTCCAATGGTTTGGGGTCCTGCAGCATTCCTTTAAGGTATATTATCCTATAGTTTCAATGGAGAAATGACTATTAATTCATATTTCTTATTTTAGCATCTACAAGTGTTGTTAGTGTCTTCATTACAAGTTTGGAGGCCTCATGAAGTGGTATAAACAACTTCTATATATTTAATTGCATGTGTTTAATATGCATAATTAAGACAAATTTGTTTTTGCCAGAGTAAGTTAATAATTTATGTTGTTTCTTTCAGTTTTAGTGCATTGCTTAGGATTGCTCCGATTCGCAATGATTCTTCTGGTGAACTGCACGGATGGAGCGGAGAATTGGCTTGAATCAACCTCATCGGGAATTTCGGCGAAGGTGAGTTTTGTTTAATAATCTTGTATTGTTTAAAAAATATGTAATCAAAAATTTGCGTGTACCGACCTCTCGCGTGCCACAGCGTACATTCAACCTTAAAGGAAACTGTTATCCAAATGACGGCACACACCGTCATTCGGTTTTCCTATTCACCGCTAGGTGTCCAGTTTTATTTTCTCTCACACGCTAGGGATGGCGCTGTAGGTACATTTCATGATTTCTATAATGATCACTCTGGAATTTTTTTATGTTGTCCATGTAATTACAATCCAATTCGGTGTAAAGTTGCCAGTCATAATTGCTACTGTTTGCTTTTACGACAGTTATTTCATGATTTCCAAGTGTTACAGTAGTTTTCACTAAAAGTTGTGGAACTCAACAAAACTGTTTTCTTAATTTAAAATGCTTTGAGTAATTATTATAACTCTTTTAAGTTTAACTTGACTATTTGTATGCAATCCAGATGACTGGCCTTTGGATTGGATCTGGATTCTGCAGCACCTGAGCCAAACTGGAGGTATGATTATGCCAGAGATATGAAGGAGAAAAGATTTGGGAGAAGTGATAACCTGTGTGCAACATTCAAATAGTTAATGTAAGTAATTTATTCATAATATGACATTTGTAACATTGTGCAGTGGTTTAACTTAGATTCTATGAATGGTTAGTTTACTAATGCTTATATTTATAAAAAAACTGACTATTTGTTAATGACAATTGAAAATCGTGCAGAGCAGTAGATATTGCATATTCCAAGGGGCAGTTTACATATGGTAAATTCAGGGTAGGGAAAGCAAATGAGCAAGCAGTAAGTGTCCCCAATCCAATCTTATATCTCTGGGATAAACAACTAGTATTTATTAATTTTTTTAATTCAGATGTCTACAAGTTGCATTAGGACCCACAAACACAAATTGGAAGTATTCGCTCAGCTGTGGACATCTTTACTGCAAGTTGGATAAACTGCAACCAGCAGTGAGCAGTTGAAATAAATCATGAAATGGTTTGAGCTCCTTCAGTATTTTTATATGGTATTGTATTAACAATTCATTCTCATAAATAGCATACATTTAACCATTTTTATTTTGTAGCTATTAGCTATAATTGCAGGAGTCATTACAGTTATAAACTAGGAGGATCTTGGCTTGTTTGTTTGCAGTCCTTTTTCCAACGGTATTGTATAAACTATTATTATTCTTATAATTGGTGCATAAATTAACGCCATCCCTCTAGTTGTTTTTATGCAACTGTTAGTAGTTTAGTCCTGTAAGTATCACGCGTTCTCGCGTGTTGCTCAAGTATATTCGGCCAAAGACAAACTTTGTATTTTAACTGATTCGGCTGAAGTCGTTCGCTTCAGTAGGGCTCGAGCAGTCGGTGTGTGCAGACGTATTGTTGTTAGAATACCGTTCCGCAAATCAATCCGGTATTGCTGAATTTAGTGGAATCACAACGAAATAGTGCTAACATGTTAGATAATGTATGTGCTTGTTTAAATTTCAGTTAATTGCAGAATTTATGTTGTTCAGAGTGTAATCAGTTTGCTAA
>JARJDZ010003147.1:0-11922 GCA_030264555.1 Aleochara sp. GC000083
GCACTGTTCTTTTTGATAAAGATAAAGTAATAATTTCATAAAATTTTGAAGTAATAATGTCAGGCGAAAAGACCACCAGCGGGTTATACACAGTGCAACTTGAAACTAATGAAATTAAAAATTCTTTCTTGTCAGACACAAAACAAACAGCTCTACATTGGCATAAAAATTTGGGACATCTTGGAAATGAGGCTTTATTAAAAGTAATAAAATCTGCTGATGGAATTACTATTAAAAAGGAGGATGTTAAAAGAGAATTTGAATAATGTGATGTGTGTATGAGAGCAAAATATATAAGAAATTCATTTGATACAATAAGGACAAGAGCAAAAAATATTACAAATAATAAGACGTTTGTGGCCCAATTGAATGTAAAAGGTGGAACAACAAAAGGTACATCTTAACAATATTGGATGATTATAGTCACTTCACCAAAATATACTTAATGAGTCATAAATCAGAATCAGCAGATTATCTGAAGGAATATATTAACGAAGCGGAAAGAGAAAAAAATTTGTGCGTGTCAATGAAAAGATGTGACAATGGTGACGAATATACTCTGAATTCGTTCCAGGAGTGGTGCAGAACTAGAGGGATAAAACTGGACTATACAATCCCATATAGCCCACAATTGAACGGAAGCGCCGAACACCTTAATAGGACATTAATGCAAAAGGTGAACCGAATTCCAAGCAAGGAATCTGATGTAACGCCATATGAATTATGGTATGAAAAGGGGCCGAATATCGCTAATATTAAACCTTTTGGTTGTTTGGTTTATCCAAAAAAATTAGGGCTATTAAATAAATTTGAGAAAAGATCAGAATGCTTAGTAATGATTGGCTATGCGCCATATGGGTGCAGGCTGTGGGAAAGCTATAAAAGAAAAGTATATTGAAAATTCAACTTCTTGCGACGTAATAGTAATAAAGAAGATACTCAGGTATTTAAAAGGCACTTCAGATAAAGGCATTCTATTTAAATCAAGTTATGATTCGTCAAACTTGAACGTTTTGTGACTTTGACTATGCTGGAGATTCAGAAATCAGGAGAAGCACTTCTGGGAATGTAATTATCATCGGTGGTGGACCTGTCTCGTGATGTTCCAAACGGCAACCTATTGTAGCACTGTCATCTACTGAGGCAGAGTACATAGCAGCAGCAGAATGGTGTAAGGAAGCTATATATCTGAAGTCTGTTTTAATGGAAATAATAGATAATGATAACATTAGATAAGAAATTACAATAAATATCAACAATCAAAGTTCAATACAGTTAGTGAAGAATGGGTCTTTCAACAAAAGGTCAAAGCACATTGATATGCGATATCATTTCATACATGATAATTATGCAAAGAAGTTTATAAACCTGAAGTATTGTTCGACAGTGTGTGTCAGTGACTCTATCCAACAATAACAAAGTTATCAAGAGAAGAAAAGCAGAAAATAATACCAAGGAAGAGCAAATAACAAGAGGAAGGTAAAGGAAATTAAGAAGAGAAAAAGGAAACAGTCACAAAACAAAAGAAATTCGAGAAAAGCAGACAAATAGGAAAACAAACAAAAGTGAGGTGCTCCTGGCGCCATCTAAAAACGAAGAGCGGAAAACCGTAAAACGAAGTCACATGAATAAAAGAGCAATAGGAGATACTAGCTTTGAAGAAGCAGAAACTGGAATAACCCAAAAGAATAAAATAAGAAATACAACGGACGACAATAGCATGATGGAAGAAGTACTAAGGGAAATAAAGCAAACGAACATAAATATGAAGCACGGTTTTGAAAACCAAAAAGAAGAAATAATGGAACTCAAGAGAAAAGAAACAGAATTATAATCAAGAATCTAGACGTCAAAAGCGGCAAAGAAAAAGAAGAAATAAAAAAATTCATAGCGGAAAAGCTGGAAATTAAAGTCAATATAATGGAGGCAAACAGAATTAATGAACGAACAATAAGCGCAAACATAAAAAGAAAATTATGGAAAATAAAACAAGTTAAGAAACACAAGAATATTCATAGACAATGAACTAACCAGGAAGGAAATGGAAGTCTTAAAGCAGCTACTCAAATTAGCAGCAGACGAAAAACAAAGAGGGAGTAATGTGAAGGTTGGATATAGACAACCGATAATTGAAGGAAAAGTTGTAAAATGGGAAGAACTAAAAATAAAAGAAACTGTGGCAAAAAACTAGAAAAACTGATATTACCAGAAATAACAAAAAATAAAAGGCAAACAGTAAAAAATAAAAATAAAAGAAGAAGAAGAGAAAAAAATATAATGAAGCTATGAACATGGAACATAAGAGCAATGCTGCAAATTGTAAGAATCAATGAAATAGCCGAAGAAATAATCAAGAATGATATTCATATAGCAGCAATACAAGAAACAAGATGGAAAGGAGAAGGAGAAATAGAAAAAAACAATTTTAAACTATACTACTCGGGGGAAGAAAAACGAAGCACAACTGGTGTGGGTTTTATAATAAATAAAGAACAGAAAAAAAAAGTAAACATAATGGACTCCAAAACAATAACCGGCAGATTAGCAAAAACAAGACTGAACACGAAACAACGGAAATCTACAATCATTAACGCATATGCACCAACTGAAGCTCCAAGTGAGGAAGAGAAAGATGTGTTCTATGAAAAATTGGAGGAAGAGATACTTAATACAAACAGAAATGACACTATAATTGTAATGGGAGATTTAAATGCACAAATCGGAAAGGAAAAGCAGTGGAAAGGTGTAGCATGGGAAAACACACAACATGAAAAAACGAATAATAACGGAAAGAGATTATGCGAAACGGCAGCGCTAACAGGTTTAGTAATAGCGAGCACAAAATTTAAACACCAAAAAATTCATAAAACAACGTGGAGGGCACCAAATGGATTGTATGAGACACAGATTGACCACGTCTTAATTAACAAAGCAAGGCAAAAAATTATATTGGACGTAAAAACACACAGAAAACCAGACGTAGGGACTGATCACTATATGGTAACAACAAGAGCAAAAGTCAACATTACAGAAAGAACCAGAAATTTTGGAAAAAATCGACCATGGGATGTACACCAACTAGAACAAGAAGACAAAATAGAAGAATACCAAAAGGAACTAGAAGAGGCAATAACAAACCACATGATGGAATCAGAGGAAATAATGAAATGGGCAAAAATAAGGGAAATAATAGAACAAAAAGCAAAGAAATGTATTGGAATGAAGCAAAAAAGAGATAACAAGGAATGGTGGAACGACAAATGCAGAGCGGTAGTTCAAAAGAAAAAAGAAGCTAGAGTGAAATACATGAGTACAAAAAAACAGGACGATTATGAAGAATATAAGAAGAGAAGAAAAGAAGCAAACAGGATAATCAGTGAAACAAAAGAGAAATGGATTAACAAGGAAATGGACGAAATAGAAAAACACGCAAAAAACATAAACACTANACAAAACGCCGGGAAGAGATAATATAAACAATGAGCTAATAAAGTACGGAGGAGAGGCAATGATACAATAAATACATTGTATTATAAAAGAGATATGGAACACAGAAGAAATGCCAAAGGAATGCACAATAGGGAATATCAAAACAATACATAAAAGTGGAAATAGACAAGACAGCAACAACTATAGGGGAATTACACTTTTAAACACGATATACAAGATATTTACTACAATAATACAACGAAAACTAATAAAATACATAAGAATAGGAGATTATCAATGCGGTTTTGTAAATGGGAGCTCTATACATTTTGATTGACAGTAGCACTTGATTTGAATTTATTTCGACGATTTGAAATAAAATGAAAGGTGAATGTCAGATTCAACACGTCGTATCTGAAGATCTCTCCATAGTGAATTTACCGAAGTTTAAGACGTTTAATTATTTTACGAATATTGTAACTACAGTATTTGATTATCGTGTTCGGATTGCGGCAATAAACATAGGAGAGACAAAATTTTGTGCAACAGCAAGTGTTACATTTTTCTGATATCTTAATTGTTAAAAATTAATTTCTAAATATAACAATATATTTATCGATGAACTCGCCTACTTAATTTATAGTGTTCTTTAAAATTATTAATCTATTTACTTAATGAGTACATATGCACTGGTAAGTACAAATGTACCGATTTGACGGACCCTGGTGCCGGTTAACGGTTTCCCTGCAACTAAGAAGATTACACATTAGCAAGAAGCTCAGTAAGTTGAACAAGCATTCCTCGGTTAGTCAGACCAGCTGTAAATCCCATTATATCCAGCTGTATATTCAATTCTCTCCTGGCCTATCCTTAGCACACAGCACCGGATAGCCACCGATATCCCCAAGATCACACAGCATGGGCGATATCCTTCAACAGCGCACACTATTACCTCAACACAAAGAATATAAGTCAGAGTGACTAAAGTAGCAATGTGTAACTTACTCATCAGCTCACACGAGATCCTCACCCTATGATGATCGGTTGTGAAATGAATCAGTATTCATATTCTGTAACCAACCTATTCGACAACAAATGCTTAGAAACTAAGGCTTCCTCACAATTGTCATCCTAGCAACATATTTCCAGCCACCTATTATCATTCACGAAATTTACTGTTATAACACGTATATCCGAAAATTCTCGAATGTATTGTGATATAATATGTGATAATTGCCCTCATACGTAAAAAACGTCATATGATTTAACATTTTATCCGTGATGCAATCGGATAAAGTTACCTCTAATTATTACAGCGGCTATTTTTTTATTTACCCTTTGTCCTCATGACAATATTAGAAAATTATCGCGGTAATAGAGAAATATAAATATAATAAAATAAAAATCGCTCCATCTGCGGTTTTGCGTTTTTGATAGCTGACAGTTTTTCTCGACAGATTCCTAGGCAAAAAATCTCATGAAAAAACAAACATTTATCCGATAAAATGAGAAGCACTCGTGCTATGGCTGCTGACAATCAAAAATTGACAATCAGCAAATGATAGTCAGCTCCATTTACAAATAAATTTTAGAATATATTATTTATTCGGTCAATTATCACATATTATATCAGAAGACAATCGAGAATTTTCGGATATACGTGAGACGTGTTGCCCGAAATATCACGAAACCGAAGGTCGAGTGGTATTTCGAAAAGGCAACACGTAAAATTCCGAAAATTTTCGATTGTCGTGTGATATACGGGGGACTATTTCCCGGAATATTTTTATTATATTGGATAAGAAAATTATTGTTTGTAATAAGAAAATAGCGTACTATGCAGCAGATAATTTCCAAAATATTTGACATGTCACTTTTGAAACTTGACAAATAATTTTTCATGTGATTTTGACGGGAGAAATTTGCGGAGTAGATCACTGTGCAGGTAAAGGTGCACTGTATTTCGGCAATACGACTAGTATGCTAATAATCGCTGCAATGTGCGTTTTCCTGCAATCTCAGATTGCGGCAAATGCAACGAAGGAAATAGTCACATATTATTGGTGGGTTGATACAGCATGTAATGTAGAAACGCAACGTAGTGATGTAAAGTAAAAATTTAGTTTAAACGTACACCGTTCATACAGAAATGTAACAGGTATGAAGTAACCAATCGCAGTGCTGCCTATATTACATCAAAATAACAAATTTGACAAATATATCGCTTGTCAATTCAAATTTCAAAATGGAATTGGAAGACGTGGACTTAATTAAAGACGTGCAGCGCTTTGGTTCACTTTATAATAAATGCAACGAGCTTTTTAAGGACAGGAGAGCTCAGGAGAGTTGCAATTGACAATAAATGAAATTGAAGTTTTAAATAAAATATGTTCGTAAAATGCGGAATAAGCCGAACGTTCAGAAATGACAATTTAATACGTTACGTTGTTACATTATTTTGCTGTATGAACGTTTCCATAAGGAATAGTGCATTCATCTTTTTTTACGTCATAATTTTACGTTACAATCTTACATTACATGCTGTATAAACCCACCATAATAGTTAGAGGTAACTTTATCCGTTTGCATCACGGATAAAATGTCAAATCTTATGACGTTTTTTACGTATGAGGGCAATTATCAAAGTTATTATTGAATCCAGGAAAAATTAAAATACGAATTCATAAATAGTTAAACATAAATAATTGTGCGATGAAAAGTGAAATTATATCACATGCAAAGGTGGTACGGAAGGTTTTATGCAACTTTATTCAATTGAATAAAGAAAAGAAATAGAACGGCCTACAATTTATTTTTATTTTTGATTGCTAATATCTTTGCTATAAACTAAACTAATATCACATGTCATAAATGAAATCATTAAAAAAACATAACTTTGGCCGGTATCTTTTTTGCTTGCTGTTCTTTTGTTTTTCGGTATAAATATTTTAAAACTAGACATTAATATCTATAAGCGGGCCAAATTTTATGAAAAAATTCTGATAAATGAAAAAGATTAAGGGGGTATACACGATAGCTGAGACAGCCTGAATATTATATGTATAAATCCACTAAGCAATATGTACCTGCCAATATTTCCATTGTAATTGCTCTAGAGACGACATCACGTGAAGCAAGATCTTTCGCTGTGGGTGCATATTTTTCCATGAATCTCTCCCCTTCGGAATTGACAAGATAACCCCCTTCTCCTCGGGATCCTTCTGTGATAAGACATCCAACAGGATAAATGCCCGTCGGATGAAATTGCACAAATTCCATGTCTTGTAATTGAAGTCCTGCTCTAGAGACCATAGCTGTGCCATCCCCACTGCATGTATGAGCAGATGTACATGATTGGTAAATTCGCCCAAATCCGCCTGTAGCAATGACCTGAAAATATTGTGTATAAACTTTATTGTTTATTGAAACATCTTCTCTCTAGTCTGTCTAGCTTCTCCTGTTGCACGTCTACAAATTTAACTCCAACTGTCTCTATTTGATTCTCGTTCAAACTATGCCACAAGATCGAAAACCTGAGCCACCACAAAACTGTGAAGCAATTTCCATTGAGCATTTTCAAATTCAACTCCAACTGTCTCTATTTGATATTCGTTCAAACTATGCAACAAGATAGAAAACCTGAAGGACAACAAAACAGTGAAGCAATTTCTATTGCACAACTTCAAATTCAACTACAACTGCCCCTATTTGATTTTCGTTCAAATTATGCGACAAGATAGAAAACCTGAAGGACAATAAAACAGTGAAGCAATTCCTATTGCACAACTTCAAATTCAACTACAACTGTCTCTAATTAATTTTCGTTCAAAATATGGCACAAGATAGAAAACCTAAACGACAAAAACACAGGGAAGCAATTCCTATTGCACATCTTCAAATTTAACTACAACTGTCTCTATTTAATTTTCGTTCAAACTATGCCAGAAGATAGAAAACCTTAGCGACAGCAACACAGTGAAGCAATTCCTATTGCACATCTTCAAATTCAACTACAACTGTCTCTATTAAATTTTCGTCCAAACTATGCCAGAAGGTAGAAAACCTTAGCGACAGCAACACAGTGAAGCAATTCCTGTTGCAAATCTTCAAATTCAACTACAACTGTCTCTATTAAATTTTCGTTCAAACAATGCCAGAAGGTAGAAAACCTTAGCGACAGCAACACAGTGAAGCAATTCCTATTGCACATCTTCAAATTCAACTACAACTGTCTCTATTAAATTTTCGTTCAAACTATGCCACAAGACCGAAATCCTGAGCGACCACCACAGAGTGAAGCAATTCCTATTGCACAACCTCGTATTCAACTCCAANTTTGATATTTGGTTCAAATTGTGAAACAAGATAGGAAAACTAAGTGACAACAAAACAGTGAAGCAATTTCTGTTGCACACCTTCAAATTCAACTCCAACTGCCTCTATTTGATGTTCGTTCAAACTATGCCACAATATAGAAAACCTAAGCGACAAAAACACAGTGAAGCAATTACTGTTGCACATCTTCAAATTCCACTGCAACTCTATTTGATTTTCGTTCTAACGCTGCCACAAAATTGGAAAGCTAAGCGACAAAAACACAGTGAAGCAATTACTGTTGCTCACCTTCAAATTCCACTCCAACTGTCTCGATTTGATTTTCGTTCAAACTATGCCACAATATAAAAAAACTAAGCGACAACAACTCAGTGAAGCAATTCCTATTGCACATCTTCAAATTCGACTCCAACTGTCTCTATCTGATTTGCGTTCAAACTAAGGCACAATATTGGATACTTAGGCAACAACAACACCGTGAAGCAATCACTGTTGCACACCTTCAAATTCCACTCCAACTGTCTCGATTTGATTTTCGTTCAAACTATGCCACAAGATAGATAACCTAAGCGACAACAACACATTGAAGCAATTCCTGATGCACACCTTCAAATTCAACTTCAACTGTCTCTATTTGATTTTCGTTCAAACTAAGGCACAATATAGAATACTTGGGCAACAACAACACCGTGAAGCAATTCCTGTTGCACACCTTTAAATTCAACTCCAACTGCCTCTATTTGATTTTCGTTAAAACTATGCCACAATATAAAAAAGCTAAGCTACAACAACGCAGTGAAGCAATTCCTGTTGCATATCTTCAAATTCAACTCCAACTGTCTCTATTTTATTTTCGTTCACCCTATGCCACAAGATCGAAAACCCAAGCGACAACAACACAGTGATGCATTTCCTGTTGCACATCTTCAAATTCAACTTCAACTGTCTCTATTTGATTTTAGTTCAAACTATGGCACAAGATCGAAAACCTAAGCGACAACAACACAGTGAAGCAATTCCTGTTGCACACCTTCAAATTCAACTTCAACTGTCTCTATTTGATTTTCGTTCAAACTATGGCACAATATAAAAAACCTAAGCAACAACAACACAGTGAAGCAATTCCTGTTGCACACCTTTAAATTGAACTCCAACTGCCTCTATTTGATTTTCGTTAAAACTATGCCACAATATAAAAGAGCTAAGCTACAACAACACAGTGAAACAATTCCTGTTGCATATCTTCAAATTCAACTCCAACTGTCTCTATTTTATTTTCGTTCACACTATGCCACAAGATCGAAAACCCAAGCGACAACAACGCAAAGAAGCAAATTCAACTCCAACTGTCTGTATTTGATTTTCATTCATACCACATTTGTTACGTAGTTATTTGGGCAATTGTCAACGGTGTTAGCACAAGTGCTTTTGATTTTATCGGATGTAAGTAGTCGCCGAATTGATAGGATCGACAAATATAAAATTAATTCCGTCAGTTGTAAATAAAGAATTTCTATCACGAGAAGTAATCTTCAAAAATACTCACGGTGTTCTCAGCCCGAAAACGGTGATAAGTTCCATCTTCCAAACAATACGCCAATGCCCCTTGACATTTTCCTTCATTCATAATCAAATCGAGAGCAAAATATTCAATAAAGTAGTCACAAGAATATCTTAATGACTGGCCATATAATGTATGTAGCATACTATGCCCCGTTCTATCAGCGACTGCGCAAGTTCTGGTGGCCTTTCCTCCTTTTCCATAATCAAGGGTTTGCCCACCGAAAGGTCGTTGATATATTTTACCATCGCTTGTTCTTGAAAAGGGCATTCCATAATTTTCTAACTCGGCAACAGCGATCTCAGCATTTTTCGTCATATAATGTATAACGTCCTGGTCTCCCAACCAATCTGAACCTTTAACAGTGTCAAACATGTGCCATTTCCAATTGTCCTCACCCATACTCCCTATATTAAAAAAATAGTGAAGGTTTTAATTAATAGGTAATTTCAAATAACGAACCTAAAGCGGCATTCATTCCCCCTTGAGCAGCAACAGTATGCGAGCGAGTTGGAAATAATTTTGTCAAAACGGCCACATTGTATTGTAACTCGGCAACACCAATAGCCGTACGAAGGCCAGCCCCACCAGCACCTATTATTAATACATCATATGAATGATCAATTACTTGAAATGATTTTCCAATATTAGATTTTTGCACATTACGACAATCAACTTTAGCTCCAAATTTTCTAAATGATTTTAGGATATAATTGGACTTTAATAGCGATGAGGATATTTGATGTAGGAACACCATTTTAAGATCGGAATATAACTGATGCGTTAATGAATTCTATGGATGAATATGATATGTCACATCAGCTGCCCATGTATCTAGATCTAAAAATCATAAAAATGACACACAGCGATTTGTGTTAGATTCGAGATATCTATGGATTAATATCATGATAGAGGTCGTGAGGTTTAAAAAGGCACAAGGAGTGGGGATAAACCTGCGCAAACAGTAACGAATGAAATCAAAGGGCGTAGCAAAAAAACCAGCTGCGTCGAAGTTACCCGAATCGTATTTTGGTTTCTGCGCAGCATGGCCCACCCCCACACGTTGTGCCTTTCTGAACCTCTTGATCTCTACCTATGCCCAGTAGCAGATGCTCCAGATGACGTCATGAGCAAACTCTATCCAAAGATATGATCTTTGACTCGATCTGTAGTCTATTTTTTTTTCTGAGTCGACTGCGCCAGCAAACAAATAGGAAATAGCAAGGGTAGGTACAAAGTCGGCAGTGGTTGCCATTGATATACTCTTTCTCTTTAGAATTGAAATTTAATACCTAAAGAATAAAATATACAATTTTATTATAACTAGGTATGATACAAAGAAAGAGAGCACATATCAATGGCAACCCCTGCCGACTTTGTACCTACACTTGCTGTTTTCTATTCGGTTGCTGGTGCGGTCGACCCAATGAAAGGGTGGGCCTTCGTTACTGATTAACGTGACAACTCAGAAAAAATAGAGTATAGTAAATTTTGAACCCACAGTGGCGCTGAAGTTGTTTAATTATTTAAATATCAATTATATTATACCACATTTGTGAACTTTTAAATATTTCATAATGACTTCTTGTACAATAAGTTGTCGCAAATACAATTAGAACTCTAAATTAAAAAGACCATATACATTTAAATTTCGCACCAATAGGATGACGTAGTCTTAAGCTTGTGTGTAATTTGCTATGCGACAGCCGTGTGCAGTAGTTCACCATATGTATATTTACATCATGGAATTAGATAGGATTTACCGGTTCTGGATGGAGCTGCACACCCTAACAGCACATACACTACAACCCATTCTGCATTCTGCATTCCTTTAAACTTCTGTCCATTAGAGCACAGGGTGGACTAATTTCGAGGTTTTTGAAGGGAATCTGCGTAATTGTAAGAGACACGAAAAAACTAATTTGGCATTCGCGATGTCTTATTTGAGATAAATTCATTGCCGTTCTCAAAAATTGCCAATTGCGTTTTGTTTTTGCGCTACAAACAAAATTTTGATTTTCGCCATTCTCGTAAAAGCCTCATAACTTTTTTATTTCGCTAGTTACGTAAATTTAATTTTTACATTGTTAGGACCCTTTTTGGAGTAGATTTCAATAGAATGGATGAAAAATTTTTTAATGCTTGGATTTTTGTGTTATGATATAAAGTTACATTTCTTTAAATACAAGCTGTATCTGATTTCTACATAATTAGAAAGCTAATTTTTTTATGTTTAAAATGAACTATAATATGTTGGGTCTGGCATAAACTTTGACTATTTATTTTATAAAAAACACTTTGGCATAGATATTTTGGGTGATATTTAGGTAAAGAAACAAATGATTCTTGTAACTATGATTACAAAGCAAATTTTAAAATATGTAATAGTCGTGCAAACGACAAATAATTTTTTGTGTGATTTTGACGGGATAGATTTGTGCAGTAGATCATTGCGCAGGTAAAGGTGCACTGTATGTCGGCAATACGACTAGTATGCTGATATTCGATGCAATGTGCGTTTTCCTGCAATCTCAGATTGCAGCAAATGCAACGAGGGAAATAGTCACATATTATTTCATAAGACAATCGAGAATTTT
>JARJDZ010003148.1:0-10278 GCA_030264555.1 Aleochara sp. GC000083
GGCCGACCGAGGACCTTAAATTCTTTTTGAAAATTTTTTCCCGGCGCTGGGATTCGAACCCAGAACTTCAGGTTGAGAAGCAGCCAACTTCTCCGCTCGACCACCGAGCTGTTCTACTTGTGACAGTTTAAAACTTCTATAAACGCGAAAAATTTCGCAGTTTTACACGCTTAAAATAAGCAAAGACTATGGGCTTGGTACTGTTTTTCGGGTAATTTCGTACGTTGAAAATAAGCAAAGACTATAGTCTTGGTACTGTTTTTCGTACAATTTACTTGCAACTAGAATCAAACACAAACCATTTTAATAGTTACAATTCCAGTGATTGATACAATTCAAATTTTAGCATTTTTTACAAAATAAACGTAATGTGTATTGCAAATTATATACATAAACATTGGATTAGCATTAAATGTAAAATGCAATACAGAACTATGATTTGAATTACAATAATTTACCATTGCATAGCTTAATTAAGCAGTCTTTGACAATTAGATCTTTTATTTTCTTCTTACTTAATTCTGCACAAATATTATCGATTTTAGTTAAAAATTTACCAAGTGGAATCTTGAAATTGTAAATCAATAACTTCGTCGTAAATACTAATTTTCGAAATGTTATAGTACTTAAATAATTATCACAGAATGTTGATTTTAACTAATTAGTACTCTAATATTTCATCTACAGGTTTCTTAGTTTGGTTCTAATAATTCGTCTTTAGTTTGATAGATATTCAACATACAAATATCAAAAAAATTGCATCCAAGTTATTACACAGTTATTGTGTTTCACCTATACATATTCAATCATTGGTACGTCTTTGGTTACACAATATTAATCTACAGATATTACACATTTATGTGGTATCGAAATAGTAGTGATAAGAGTACTCAATTTGTTTATCGACAGCTATTGAAATTAATGTTACTGTTACAAAATTAGTTAGGCGAATTTTACTTGTTATTGGGTGCTAAAAATTAACTTTCTGCTATTAGACAATATTGATATACAATACCATCTCTACATTCAGATTGATTGTGCGGATTTAACTTTTTGAGCGCTTAGCAATTCTTTTTAGTTTTTGGCCATTATTTAGTTTTACATTGCCTTCTAAATTGTAGTTTCAATTAATAATTCAACAGTTATTTAGATTCGTAACCCTATAAATACATATTGTTTAAAAATTGCGCATTACAATGCATTTATAGAATGTTTAAATTAGGCAAATGTTGGCCATCATTGTCTGCCATCGTAAGTATGTAAATATTTCGTCAAAGTTATAAATACTTATTTGTCTCATTTGTAAGTCTCTCATTTCGATATGACGAGTGTCATTCTTGGGTTAAAGTTTTGAGTACGGCTAGTACTACATCATAAAGATATGCAAATTCCATAAGAATGGCCTATGATATTTCTGCCTTACAATTTACTCGCGGTGAAGAAATGCAGTCGAAGATTCGATTTAAATTCGTTTCGCTTAGCAGGGCATTGCCTATTCAATGAATTTCTTATAAAGCGGTTCGTTCGTCATACACAATGACTGCTTCGTTGTCGACAAGCGTGTCGGTGTCTTTGTGGAGATATTGCGATTTACTAAGCGCAATAATCGCAGCCTCATCGTTCCGCATACGATTTTTTCGTTTCTTGCTAAAGTTTACCTAAAAAACACAAAAATATTAGAATGGATACACTCAAAACATAGAGAAGATAAAATTAACATATTAAAGTTGAAATAATGTGTGCCATATGCATTGGAGATTCTAAATTGAAGCAATATATTAATGAGAAAACTTACTTTAGCATACAAATCGTTGAGGTCATCCTCAGTGGACAAAGGACGTGGCTTGGAGCGCACCCACGCTGGAAGACTGCGCGTTTTCAACGCATTCGTTGGAGAACCATCCTCCTTGCTGCCAACTTCATCTAGAACTATTTCGTTTTGTAATGCGAGCTGCTCAATGAATATAAATGCAATGCCCAAGATACTTACTGCTACTGGACGCGTATTGTCCTTGCGGTGAAAACTCTGAAATCTCGGGCATGGGAATGCCCCTCGCTGGGTGGCTAGCGGCGCCATTGTTCGCTGACACCACGTACCCGATGGGGGCCGCCGGCTGGCTGAGTGGTCGCTGCTTGCGCGCCGCCCCTCCGCCATTATGACCGCCCGAATGGGCATAATTCATATGCCGTGCATCGGGGGCAGGCGTCGACGACGTCCCCGAACCGGGCACGCTGCTGCTGCGCGGCACTGGGCTGGGGCAGATGCCCGGACAATGTGTGCATTGCAGGTTCGCCGTGCTCGGATACCACTGGGAGCTGTTCGACGGCGTGACGATGCGGTTGCTGTAGCCCCAGTTGAGGCCCTGCTTCGGCTCGGCGTACACTGCCGCCTGACTGGGATACGAGGGCGGCAGCTGGCTGTTGTGCGGACTGTCTTTCACGCGGCTACCTGCAACATGCGGAAAAACAGATTAGATCGAGCCCGAAGATTGGAACTTGATTGACTACAAAACACATCAGCGAGGAGGATGCGCGCAAATTGAGAAAACTTGTTAACGAAGTGCAAAGTGAAACGGAAATTGCTTCATTTCCTTATGTATTGGACTGGCACGCTGGACACGCTCCTAGCTAATTCGTTAAGCTTTTTTAATTAGAGACATTACCCTGCTAATACTGGGTGCATCATTGTTGCCAATTAGAAATTCATTCGGTAATGGGCTAATTTCGTTTAGCAAATGGAATTCGCTGGCCTAGCATGAAACGGAATAGTTGTCTAGGAGTTTTAAAATCTAATTAAATTTCGTTTTCCATTAGGGCCGAAGGCAAGTTGAACTAGAAAATCCCATCCTCCAAGAAGTCGTGCAAACTTTACGCTTAGGATTTTGCGGTAAGTGCGACGAACTTAGCCGCACCACATTTAGAGTACAGACAACAAAGTTATGCCGCTTTCTCATGGATTTTAACTTCGAACTTATTTGCTACTTTCGCAGTGCAATGCAAAACAAATTCTTGGAACAATTCCCAGGTAGATGCAAGATGTACTTACAGAAGTGCTTCTCCTTTCTGGGCATTATGCAGCAGCGGTAGATGATGCACGCGAATATCACGCAGACAACGAACGCCGCTCCGCAGAAGACCGCCGCCAACACGGGCAATCTATCGCTCGGGACTCGCCAGCCGCCACGTGGTGCCGAAGCGGCGGTTGGTTTAGGCCACATGCTTGCCGTCAACGTTACCCATTGCTGCTGTAGGACGAGCTCCTCTGGTCGATAAGACCCGTCATCCCCTGGAACAATCATAATTATTAATACAATGTCTATAGCAATTAACTTCACAAACAAAATGTAATAAAAGATTGTTATGAATAAACATAAGACATGTTTACATTAAAATGCTGATGTTTCTCTTTTTTCCAACCTTACAGTGTATTTTTCAATTTGGAAAATGTACAAGCAACTTCACGGATCGCATAACATTCATCGGAATTGGAACAATTGGGGCGCATGCAGGTGCCTAATGTGCCGGAAAGTTTTCCGGTATATACACGTTAACTGTGGCATTATAATCAGCACAGCCAACAGCAAGAGCAACTGCTCCATTAGCGCGACACGTTAAACCCATGACTTTCCTCCTAAATCCATTATAATTCAATTACCTTCAATAATTTGTAAAATGACTTCATGGTCGCTGAAGATTGGAAAGGTACAATTTTATGCATGATCAATTCCATTTGTCTATGACTCTTGATAACAAACCAATAATTTTCGCCTGCTCCGTTAACTACTTTGTTTTCCTCGACAATGACTATGCCCCCAATCGGAAAATATCCCTGGTGGCCGAATGATAAATGCACTGAACTTTACTCTCCTGGTTAATGCTGATAATACCACATTAACTAAGTCTTCCACTAGAAATAAAACAAGAGGTATGTTGGGCCGCAAGAAAAATAATAAAAGTAGGAGGGCGACCGCAATGGAGAAAAGCGGAAAACTTAGAGAGTGTACTTACGAAGGCAAGAATGATGATAACAACCGGTCGTGGAAATGAGAACAAATGATACTACTTGAACGAGGATCTTCGAGTAATATTTTCACGTTAGGACTGCCGCAAATTTCCGTTCTCTCCATTCTATCAGCTTCTGCTTCACAATTTTATTATTGGTGTCGGTACCAATCTTGTAGAATAAATTCGTGTAGAACCTTGTTTGCAGAATTCGTTTCACTGATATGGAATTTGTACAATTGTTAAATAGATAAGTAACCACACGAAAAAACCGAAAATAACACAACTCAAAACAGTGACAGTCGGCCATCTTGGTGGACAAAAAAAATAGTTCATGAAGTCTCCACCTGTAGCGCCACCGTCGTTTCAGCAAGTAAAATTCATTCCACATTAATTTAGATAAAAATAATTAAAACATAAAATTATTAAATTTAAAAACAAAAAATAATGTAACTAAAAAGGAAACAGAATCAGAAATTATTTTAAATTATTAGAGAATGCTTCTAATAGCTATAAATAATTATTTACTGCATTAAAATTTCTCTAAATAAAGGTGGAACAATATCTTACTTTATATTTCTAAAACTGACATACGAATAGTTCATAAAACGCCCACTAGTAGCGCCACTATCGTTTCAGCAAGTAAAGTTCGTTCCACATTAATTTAGAGCAAAATAATTAAAACATAAAAATAATGAGTTTAAAGCAGAGAAATGTTGTCACTAATAACGAATCATCATTATAAAGTGTTCGAAATTGTTAGAAAGTAATTACAATGAGCGTAGATAATTATTTACTACATTTAAAATTCTCTAAATAAAAGTGGAACAATATCTTAATCTCTATAATATAATAAATACTCTATTTAAAAAATGGTGGAAATCTTTTGATTCAAATTATAGAATAACTAGAAACAACCAAAGTAAAATGAATATAAGGTATAAACTAGAATATGAGAAGTTACGTTATAATTTCCACGATTTTGAATCAGCAAATGACTTATGAAAGTTTAATTTTAGCCTTTCAGCGCGATAATAGTGGGCTTGCGGTGTGCCCGGTCGACAGCGACAATCCATAGAAAAGCGCTCGATTAAATTTAATGCGTTTTGGGAGTTTCCCTTCCATTCAAGTGCAAACACTTCTCATAAGTATGTTCAGCTATTCCTTATCGATGCGAGAGCGAGTCAAGAATGTGCTCAATGTGTGCTAAGCTTGTTAAACCATCAACTCAATTGGAATTCGAATGGATGCTTGAAAACGAATTTACCAGGGCCACCTTATACAACACCAGGAATAATCATACAATACAATGATCTATTACACCATCCAGGTACACCACTTCAACAATTTCTGGTTTCAATTTGCACTAAAATAAACTTGGGTTGTATTTTAGGTGGAGAAAGAAGGTTCGTGATGATGAGACAGCTATAATCAGTTTAATGCAACCAAGGACTTAGACCCCCAACTTAAACTGCTATAATGTAATTAAATTGTCACCAGCATCTTGATTCCCAAAGGGATTTGAGGCTTCTGTGTTTGTTTGAACTAAACACAAATCTCAAGAGTCAAGGCAAGAGGAAACCAAACATAAATGGTATTACATGGATAGGAACAATGAATATCCTCACGACAATTAAACGACTCCTAACATTGGAAAGCTGAGGGGAGCTTGCAGTGATGATTTTACTTCAATTATCAAAGATCTGCTTTTGCATCGACGATGACCAACGGCCAATTGCTATTTATTCTGCTAAATGTGGTAAGACCCTATTCCCAAGAAAATTTGCATGAATACAAGTTTAAAATAGCCATTGCTGGGTCAAACGCAATAAGCACAAGTACAACCGCAACGAATTTCAGGTTTGGGATCGTGATTTATTCGCCTACTAGAATTCCAAATTCGAATTGCGCTTCTTCAATAGCAACCACATGATGGGCGATTGAAACTGCTCCAGAACGGCTGAAGCAGAAGAAGGTGGAGCGAACCCACACACTCGATGCGAAAGGGCAACTCTGTGGCTGGATTGCGAGGAAAACCTGACCTTTTGACTGCTTCCGGTTGCTCAACGAGTTCTGCTGGCATTGCTGCTGAGTGTTGAGTATTTTAGGACGCTGCTAGCGATTTTATTAAGAGTTACGACCGTACTTCTTCCCTGGCAAAGCTGTAAAACTCACGCTTGCAATATTATTCATAGATTCAATTGATAGTAGCAAGACGGGTTTGACTAAGCAATCGCAATAGTTGAATCGCAGAAAACTTTAAACAACTCATCTCAAAGCAGCAATTTTATGAGTTGGAACTTAAAAGATTGAAGTAGCCTTCTAATACATCTCAAAAAATGTGATAAGATGATGAGAAACTAGTTGAAATGAGATACGCAGGAACGATGACACTCGAATAATAAAAAAACATGCAGCACGAAATGATAACGTGTGGAAAGTAGGATTTATCTGCGAAGAGAAAAGTTTATTACGTTGGGATTACGTTCAGAACGACAAGGCATCCCGAGTGAACCAAATTTTGATTTATGTGTTCTTATATGCCGACGACTCTCCACGTTCTAGGCACTTCAAATAGAACTCAATACGGCCTTATTTAGATAAGATTTGTATGAAGGCTGAAAGCGTTGATGGAAAACTTGCAGAATATATTGAAAAATGTATGTATGTTCTTATAAAGTCAGAGCAATTTTCAGCACGCAAATGTTTTCGAAGTCATCGCGTGCTAATGGTCTGTCTGTCTCTGGAAGGCAGCGAAATAACAGCTTGTTAACGCAGAAGTGTTTCGTTTAAACTAAACTATGCGCCACGGCTTCCGAGTTGATTGCTGCTGGCAAACAAGCAGACTTCCTACGCCTTCGTATTATTATCCCATCCCGTCCTTCAGCCTGGACGGGAACACGGCAGCGTCTACTCTGCAGCTTGGACGTGTACATGAATTTTAAAATATTTATAAATCGCCTTCGCACACGCCTTCAACCCAACCCCTTAAATACCAATGCTTGCATTCGCCACCCACGTCCAAGAAGTTTTGCATTGGAACTTTTTATGTTACCCCTAAGTAAGAACTTCTTGGAATGTGCTACTGTATCACGATAGATTTACTAACATGTTCTTTTTTCTGCCCAGGTGTTTACTATTCGCTCAGCGTACTGCACCACAAAACATGCGAATATAAGAAGCTGGAAAGGTTGCCAAAATTGTGGCCGCCAAAAGTGTCGAAGCTTGGAAATTCCGATCCTACGTGGAAGATGTTTGAAGAGTAAATGGCGTTTACCCTGCGTTCGAACGACTCCGGAGATGAGGAGATGATTGCATATGCATGTCCATCGTCGACAAACGGGGAGAAAAACAACGTCGGAAAACGGCGCGATATGGGATGGCTTGCGAAAACAAGGCATGTACGTGCCCATGTCAAACGATAATATTCGTGTAAATGGAAAGAAAACGTGCGGGCGAATGTTGAAAGGCACGCAGGACGTAACTCGAGTAAAGGCTGACATTTTTACCTTCTTGTCTCTCAATTTCAAGTCATTCTTTGGCAAGACATACAAGAATCTAATGCAGTAGTTCTGAAATAGTTGATTTTCTATTTGAAAATGTAATTTGGAATCTCAATCCGAAACAATTTAAAGATCAATGAAAAACTGTACAGAAAAAAGTTAAAAACTTCTTTAGTAATAATCAGAAACGTAGAAAAGCTTCAATCCAGTTTCTGAAGTAATTGAAAAATCATTCATGTTAGAAATACTTTTGCCAAATCAAATCAAAATGAAATCTGCCAGGAAACGATTTAAGCTTAAAGTATTTGATTGTCAATCAAACATTCAATTCCTAGTGACATGTTATTAAAAAAATCTGTATTATGATTTTTCCATATGAAATTATAGAGAGGAAAACCGCAATTTAACTTGGAAAACATCAAATGAATATCAATGCAATGCAGGACTCATGACATATTGATTAAAATGAAATTACATGAATAAAATAATAATAGGAAAACAGTTATACATGAAGGTATCGCATTTCGTAATAAATCTAATCAGCAAAGCGATTAAAATGGAAAACGCATTTCGAGAAATGCATTACATTATAATATAAATTTCCATTTCCAGCAAACGCGACTAAATTGCCCTCCAGGGGGTGAAAACTGCATCGTATAAACTGTTTTATAACGAGCAGCCATCAACAAACGCGCATAATATAAATGTTTATATGAATTACGTTCGCGTTCGGAAATGTGCGATCTTACTGCGTTTATAGAAGCATTAAAAACTCATCTGCTGAAATATTCATTGCTTGCGAACTCGGCAAGCTAGACCAGTAGCTTTTACAGTATTTTAAGGCCTAAGTTACGCAAAACTTGTACAAAATTATTTAGATGCAGTTTGTTGCAAAAAGGTTTAGTTGCCTACCACAGCTATCCTGTAAAATATCAATTTTAATGTTGTTTTAAATAAGAAACTAAATTTTTGCAATGCCCCTGGTCTGAACAGCCTACCATAAGCTTTATGTCTTTTTTACGACATCTTTACATCGTTAGAGTCGTTTCAGTCTGCCATTTCGCATTTCTATTTATTCCTCATAGCTCACAAACGTTACCAGTTCGAAAATTCAAGTTCAGCCTATCCAACATTTCCAGCAAGCATCAAAGATTCAATATTAGATCATTAGATGACTCATTCAACCCTCAAGCAGTCCTATCAGCCAGAGAAGTGCATTTGCTGCAATGAGTCGATTAATTGCATCAGGACATGAGTTATGCTTCCCCTTCAGAGAGTTGCACTTAGGGTGCACACTCCTAATACCCTGGAGGAGCTGGCAAAACGTAGACACTCATCAGCAATGCATTTATACTTGGGGTGCAATAGTTCCTTCTGAGGGCATACTGCTAAGAAGATCGAATGACGCAATGCATGACTTGGGGTTCTTCGGGTGTTGAAATGATATCAGAGTGTGTCACAGACATTCGTCCCCTCGTTGGGAAGAAAAGGGAAAAAGTTGAGGTAATATTTGATATCATTAAATAAAAAATACAGGAAAAAAACTAAGGAAAACTGTTATAATTTGAAAAGTTATTTCGAGTTCTGAACACTGTAGCGCTGGAGTCGCAGGATCATGACAAACGGTTTAACTGCAAGGATAAAAACTTGTGGGAAAATTCCCAAACCATTGAACCTGAAGGTGAATGCCTACTTGAATTGAATGACCCTCAATATAGTCTTTATGATGCGATAAAGGAGCTCGGGATAATCGTCATTAGGGACCAAGAAAAAGGGTGAAGACAAAAGGAAAAAAAGGATGCAATTAAATGAGGAAAGTGAAACGAGAACAAAGATCGAAGAGTTACTATAACAATTAGTGTGAACAACCGAATAAAGCATGAACAATTCGCGAAAATAGAGTTGTAAATTTGACATGGGAACAATGAACAGGATAATGATGGAAAAAAGAAGACAAAAGAAGAAACAAATATCAAACTGGATGTGAACGCAAAAAAGCGAAAAAGAATCCTGGAAAACAGAGAATGAAATGTGATGAAATTCCTCTCCAGAGAAAACTTTCCATGCAAATGTTCAAATCGATTCAAATCTCGTTGTAACGTCAAATAAAACCGTTACGACCGCAATTTTCACAGCGCTTAATTGATGCAATTCGAGCTCGGATTAAGCATAACAATTAGATTGATGTAATAACCGAATCGATAATCGAACATGTGCTAATAACGCGCGCAATGCAAAAGTGGAATGGATGCAATTTGCTATCTTATCGAAACATTTTGTTGACGGACGGCCATTTTGCGCAGTCGGCGGCAATTTACGAGCCGAGCACTTGAAATGCAATTTGAATATGTGATAAATATGAGTGAGCGCCGGCACTTTTCGCAGAGCAAATAAATATTGCACCATCGTCAGAGTGCCCAGCTCCAACCAACAATTGCTGGTGCTGTTGTATGGGTTGGTTGTCGCAAATTCTCCCTCGACCATGATGCAATTTCGATGTGTTGGCAAAAGCGAGTAAGGGTCGTATCACAATGCAATGGGAGCGCTCATCATATCCTATGAAGTTGAAGTTTGGTTTGTCCTGCAGGATTGCTTTATTTTATAGGTTTTTGAAATTTAATCTTCTAGTTTTATGGATATTTTTGTCATTAGTAATTGCACGATTTGGAAATTGTTTAAAGAATGTGATAGTTGAATAAATTCTCTTTTAAATGATGTATAATATGTTGGAATTGTTGAAAATTTTATGGGATTAATTTGCTTTCAAAGTTGG
>JARJDZ010003149.1:0-16700 GCA_030264555.1 Aleochara sp. GC000083
ACAACAAAAGGTAAATAAAAAAATAGCCGCTGTAATAGTTAGAGGTAACTTTATCCGATTGCATCACGGATAAAATGTCAAATCATATGACGTTTTTTACGTATGAGGGCAATTATCACCTACAAAACTTTGTAACTTTTCCCATTTTCCCATTTTTTCATATTGCATAAATAACAAATAAATTATTGAATCATTTGTTAGATAATGTCATTCACAATTTTTCACCGTGTAAAATATGAATCCGTCTACGACATACATCGGACAGGTGATCACCGAAAAAAATCGCAGATATCTAATAAAAAATATTCGCAAAATTAAAATGAATTGGCAGTTTTTTGATTGAATGAACCACCCCGCGATGAATTCAATAAAACCTGTCATTGATTAATGATGAAGAGCGTGCTACACGCAGCAAATTGCTTGTGCGTGTTGCTTGATTGCGTGGGCCTCGACAGGATTTTCCGCTTTTCTTTTCGACCTATCGGTGATTCTGTCAGGATTTAATTCCCTATTCAATTTATGAATTTCTGTGTTCTGTGGGTGTATTTCATTTTTTCAAATTCGCAATCCTGTCCAAAAAAATTTAAACCAGGTGGACTTTTAAGGTTAGCAAAGGGCAGTTATAGGCAACTAAATTTGCATTATACTAATTTAAAGTAAACAATGCAATTTAGATTAGTAAATAGTAATTAAGCGAGCAGGAAATGTAATTCGGATTTTTATATCTAATTCAGTTTATAACAATTGTAATTAGATAGTCTGGCTATCGATAAACGAATAATCCCTAGGTGTGAAAACTCTTGAAGTCATAAGCAGTTTACGATGGTTGTGGTTTAAGGGAAGGCAAATAAAACAAATTGTTACCTGCATCTCATTTTTGCAGAGACAGTATTTAGAGCCAAAATCAGAAGTACAATACTTTCGTGGGACAATTTTAAAATTTTAAACTTTATTTAGTTTGGACAAATACGGTCCAGGTACTTTTCTACCTGAAATTCCGATTAAGACCCCAACTAATCCACCTGAAAAGTTAAAGTGTCTTGCATCTCATTACTCGATTAATATTTAATATTTGAAACGATTAATCAAACGTAATTGATAATACATTAAATGAAATTCAGAAGAGTTCAAATGCAAATCAAATTAGTGCCACTTTTCGTTAAATATTAATTAATTTTTTAATAGGTCTATTGCATGTAAATAACATCTGAATATTGACATTATTAATGCATCAGTAATAATTATTATTATCAGTTTATAAATATTACTTAAATCAATTTCAATGTAATCTGAATTACATATAATGATATCTGAATTTCAAATGACAATTTTTAAATTACATTTCTTGAATCGGAATTAATTTATAGCATTTTGAATTAGAAGTGAAGTTTTCCAGATTACAATTCAAGATTTGAAATTAGTTTAATATTTTCTCAATTTCATTTAAAAATCTGAATACTTTATATAAAAAAATAATTTCCCTCAAAAGTCAGTCCATCAATTTTGGTTTGTTTTACGACATCAAAAACATTGAATCCCTTACATCTAATAAAATTGGATAGAAAAATATACCATGAATGGTTGTGAATCCTGAAACGAGATTATGGAAAACAACAGAAAAGTATAAAAATCAATGGTTGACTTGTTCATGTTCGGAAGCGAGGGAAAAATTCCTTGACGTTTGAATCTCGTACGTTTTCATTACTGAACGTACATTTTCCCATTAAATGTTCGTCATAATATTTCCATTGCATTTGCACAGAACGTAAAACAAGGCAAATAAAACAATATGATTTCAAGATAAGTTGCTTCATGAAATTTATTTGATATTGTTAATGTGAAAGTTTCGTTTAATTTCTTGATTGTTGAATTACTCACCGCTGGGAGCTGAGAGAATCTGCAGGTGGTTCCGGTTGTTTACTGCAACTGAAAATAAACAATATTTTCGTACAAGAGATAGAAGTAATATGAGGTAATTAATTATAACAATAATAAGGAAATTCCGAATGGAGATAAATTATATCAAAGTTTAAAAGTTTATCCTTATTGTTGTTTATTATCATTTCAACTTTGAAAAAATACATAATAATCATCAATTATCATCTTCATTTTCATTTCATTTATATATTTTTGAAAAACTTAATATCTTCACAAAAGAAAGTAAAATTGAATTTATTCTACAAGTAAGAAAAATGAATACATTTTTTAATTTGTTGCTAAAATAAATGACGAATCATAAGTTAAAATCGAAATTATAATACAAATATTAACGGCAAAATTTAAATGACTTACTAAATATTTTCCAAAAATTATTAGAAAGTAAAATGAAGATTAGGAAATTGTAACCTAACAATTATCAAATTTAAATCAGATTTTTATATGTAATTCATTTTTCAACAATTGTAATTCAGATTTGATAAATATAATTGAGAAAGCTTAAGTTTAATATTAAAAACAATTAAATGTATTTCAGATTAGTTAAATGTAATTGAGAAAACATCAAATGAAATTCAGAAGTGTTCAATTGCAAATCAGATTGGTGAAACTCTTTGTTAAATAATAATCCGTTTTGATGGGTAAATTCCTACTTAACATATGCAGCAATAAATATCACTCAGTTTATAAATAATTTTAACTTCAATGAAATCTGAAATACATGAAATGCTTTCTGAATGTCAAATGACAATTTCTGAATTATATTTCATGAATAGGAGTTACATTTATAACATTCTGAATTAAAAGCTACATTTTCTGTATTACAATATACAGATTTGAAATTCTTTTAATATTTTCTCAATTTCTAAGAAATTTGAATTACATTTCTTCTTTTCTGAAAAAATTGAATTTTTCTGTATTTTACCTGAAACATGTATGATAATATTTGACATAAGAAAGTTCAATAATAATGTTAATTATTTCGCGGAATGCAAAAGACGTACAATCTGCAGTATAATAATATGTCATTTATCATGACTTTTATGAAATGTTATTATAAACTTTAATTTATGATAGAAATTATTAATTAACAAACAAATCAATCTAAACATGTATTAGAAAAGCGAACAAAATTACTAATAAACATTAAAAATATGTTGCAGAATATCAAATAATAAAGTGATTAAAGTTGTACGTTGGGTTGCCTACACATTTCCCATACATAATCCTAGCCATAAAATCAAATAAGCAAATAAACCAATTTCTAGTCAAATCTGTTATTGTTACCCAAAATCAGGATTTAACCTTAACCCTTGCAGCAAATTACAACCTGCGCTCCGATTTTAATTAGAACATTCATCCAGCATTGATTAGTAAGTTGTTCAACCTCTGGTCTAACATTATCAAAACACTATCCCTCCAAGCAGGACCACGCAAGCGAATTAGCAAATTCATTAAACCCACACGTCCAGCAGTCCTTCAGGACCACTCTCCACCAAACGCTGAGTGGGATTGAATGGAATTGAATTGAGCAATAGCCCTAAAAGCAAAGGCATCATTATCCCCCTTCCGTCTCTCTCTCTCATCCTGTGTCTCCTGGCTCTTAATATACGCATCCGGTGGCCGCCCACGAAGCAATCCCATGCAATACCTGGTTATTACCGGGTTGAACTTTTACCTTTTAGCGCTCAACTTTAATAAAGCGCGCGTTACGCCCTCTGGTGGATGTTCCCGAGCTGGGTGAGTTGCCTATTCCCACAATGGCAGCTTAGGTTTCGATGATAAGCATCGAATTGGACGCCGGGAATGAACGGGATGGGGGACGGGGAAGAGCGAAGGCTGGAAAAGCATTACCATAACGTTTTATAACTGAATGGAAATTGTTAATAATCGTAAAATAAATAAGGTCCTGCGAACGCACCAGCGTGCTGTGTTATTCTTGGCTTTTTCGAATGGGCGATTCTTGGTGTAAATGTATGGGCGTAATTTACCTCGTGATGCTTGGATTTTTCCCTTCAAGGATGCGATGATTTTGCGGGAAATTATTTTTGCGGGGATCATCATTTGCAAAATGGAGGGAAATTGAGGGCTATTTAATATGGAAATTTTGTTGTCATTATTGTTGAGAAATCTTTCCTTGATTTACATAATTAAATAGATATTTTTTCCTAAGATATTTATATAATCTTTTTTTAATTTATCATATTTTTAATTTAAATTTATGACTAATTTTATGGTATTAAAAAGCCTAAGGATAAAGTGATAAACCAACAAATTTCCTCTAATCTGAAGGAAATATGAAAATTTGTATAATTTTTCATATAAAGTTAAAAGAGATTGGTTTTTGTATTTTAGATCCTTTTTGAATCTTATTTCATATGTTAACATATTTGTCAAATCTTTCTGGGATTCTTATCACTTAAATTTAAATTTTAAATTTGTTATAGAAATATATTACTTGAAAATTGTGGTTAATTTGATATTTTAATGCAAAATTATAAAACTTTTAAGATAATTTGTAAAAATTTAACTAAAGCTTTCTCAAATATAAATATAACATGTTTATGCACCTTTTTTGAATGTAGTTTATTAATTCTTGAAATTTAAATCACTGGATAACAAGATAATTAATTTAATTATAATAAAAATTGAGAAAAATATCATATAACATCTTAGTTTTTCTGTACTTTGCAAAATTTTTGACAAATTTAGTAGTAGATTCTAAAAAAGTCATCATTTTTTTATCTTTATAAACTTTTTAAAGTTATGCTTCATATGTTTACAAATTTACCAAAATTCCTTCACTTTTGAATTAGTATTCTATCATTTCAACTGGAAATAAATTACAAATTAATATTATAATTGAAATTGAGTCATTTTGAGATCAATTTGTTACCCAAATATTTGCTATAAGTTAAAATTTTACTTTGAGGTTAATAAATTTGCAAAAAATGTAAAATACTATCAATTTTAAAGAAGTTAACTCGATATTTTAACTTAAAATACCAAAACATTTGAAAACCAGAAGACTTTTATGAACAGTAAATTTTAGGAAAATTAAAAAAAATAACTTACAATCAAATTTCTCTCACAACAATTAAAAAATACATTATTATATAAACAATATTAAAATTATCAACATTAGTTTGAAAATAGTATGCTTAAACACACTAAAAAAATAAACAAATGAAAATTTTAATAATAATCAAATAATAATTATAAATTTAAGTGAAATTTAAAGTAATAAAAATTGTCCTGTTCAACATAAATTGAATAAAATCTTAACAAAATCCTTTGTCATGTACAAAATGCACAAAATAATTTATAACCTCATTCTTTTCATGAATAATTCATCCTTGTCTATAAAAATTACGGAATTTCTCCGTAAAATTCCCAATGACAACACCCTCCAAAAAAGGAAAGAAATCCTGAACGAATTCAAAGCAAACAACTGTCGAAGAAATTTTATCGCAACATATCGAGTTAAAATGTCATTGTAAAACAAACCGGAAGGGCGGATTTGTGGAAACATGCCAAATGGCATAAATCTTTTCAGATGAATGAATGTACGGGCAACCAAATATACAGTAAATAATTTTTGAGTGAAAATCTAAAATTTATTTATAAATAAATTCTTAAATGTCTCAAGATTGCGATAAATGATTGCAGGATGACAGGATAAATTTTATGCATCAAACACAAAAACAATTGTCCTGATTTTTCTTACTCATGCAAATATCAATATCAATAGCAGAGTTGGTTGCCTATAAAATTTCATAATTTCATTAAGAAATTATATTAAAGTTTAAAAATTTCCTTAAGTATTTATCAATCTATGCCATAGCTACCTACTTCACAGCTAATTTGGTTGCCTATATCATTACCTTAAGGGAGGGTTACCTAATACAACCATACAAAAATAATTTATTTCAAACTTTGTAAATCGATTCAAACAACCAATAGATCTATAAATAAAATTACCATTATCCTGTCAGAGTAAACAAGAAAATAGTGCACTTCTGTTCGCGAAGTTGCAACAACAGACATAAAACGATAACATACGAGCAGCGTGCCAGATAAGAGTATTGCGCATTTACATAACGCACTTAAATGGAGCATGTGGATACATGCAGGATGGAGCACGAAAGCGGAGGATATGGTATGTTGAAGCACTTAAATTTTTTACACCCCCGAAGAGTTGGAAGGTGGAACGACGAGATGACGTTGAGTTACATGCATGGCTGAATGAGGAAGCATCCCTGCAATAAAGTCATCCAGGGAATGGCTCCTGGCGTGACGTAAAGATGAGAGGCAACGTTATTGAGGTTATGCCATCCTCCATTAGTGCCCAACAACGCGATGATATACGAACAGTCGTTGTTATGACAATTTTATGACAATTTTTCACTTTTAGGGATGTTCTAAAAGTGATGCCATCATTCGACAAAAATATAAACTAATTGCAAAAGTGATGACATCTTTGAATACAAAAAATAAAGTAATAAAAAAATCAATAATTAATGCTAGTCTGATGACATCTATTAACAACAAATGAAACATATAAAATTTGAAGGTTGGATTTCCAATCAATTAAATAATTTAATTAAATGATTTGATTACTTGAATAAATTGATGTGAAATGGCTGACAGCCCGAAAATAATTTCGCCGCCATGTTGTTAAGCGTGCACAAAGTTATTAATTAGCTAATTAATAGTTCGCCAATTAAATCCGTTTGGGTTGTGTTTTCTCAAGTTGCTGCGGAGTGAAATTGCGACGACGAGCAAGAACTGATGGTTCTTGGGGAGTAAGTGAATGCATATTGCATGAAATTGGCCCTGGGAAGGATGAAGCATGAAATTCGGTGAATCTTCAAAGTCTTAGGACTAAACAAACATGTATTCATGAATGAATGTGTGGGTTACATGTCATCCGAAGGATGCTTGCTGATGAAACTATGCAAATGCAATCCTTGGTGTACGGTCGACATTATCAGGAGACTGGATCTATTTATAACCTCGTTTTTGCTCGAGGCGCCCTCTACCTGTAACTACACCTTGACATATCTGTCAGGGGTGAGTCCTTAATTTTGAGATGAATTTTACATAAAATGTCATTGGATTGAGGTTTTTTGAAGAATATGAAGAAATAATGAAGAATAATGAAGACAACAGCTGATATTGTTGTTGTTTTGATTATTTATCACGTAATTTTTTTCTCATAAGATGGCGATACTTTTTCTTTTCGTTGTTGTTTCCGGTTTGGTAGTTTTGCTTCTGTCGCAGATGCTAAATATCAGATAGTTCCGGAAGGGAAACACGAGTACCTTGCTAAAAGCAAGAAAGGAAGAGGAAAGGATGTGACACGATCCTCGATTCAATTCAATTCCATTCAATTTCGTCCTGTTTTCAATGGCGACCCGCATGAAATTGCCCCCGACTTGTTCTTGTCGTTGGTTGCTGTTGGGACTTGCTGTGTTTAAATGTATGTATGTATTTTCTGCATGGAAAGTGGTGAAGTTGTAACACCGAGTACCAAGGATAATTAAATTACCCTTGCAAGGTTTGGGTAGTGAGATATTCATGATTGGTAGAATGTATAAACAAGATGCGTTGGTCCTCTTAATAATACACTTTCAAGTTTCATGCTAAATTAGTTTTACTCGTTGTCAGGTAATTGTTTGAGTGGAAATTGTTTAATTAAGTTTTTGGAAGATTTCATTTTCTTCGTCATAATTTATTACGTTCAAAAACTTTACTGGTATCAAAAGTTCCAAGATCTCATAAATTTCAAAATTCTAACGACAATTTCATGTCATATTTGAATGATTTTTGGTAACATTTTATCATTAAATTTGGTTGATTTGATAGTCAAACCATAAATATTTATAATTATTGTAATTATCACTGTATTTCTAGAAATTTTATATTTCAATGAAATTCATTAATCTTTTTCAGTTGTAATTCAGAAAATATCAATGATATTTCAGAAAAGAAGAACGGTAATTGTATTAATTGAAATTACAAAAGTATGTAATGAATTTCAAAACTATAAATTGTAATCTGGAAAACGTCACTTTAAATTTAGAATGCTATAAAAGTAATTCGATTCATGATATGTATTCTGAAATTGTCATTTGAAATTCAGTTGATTTAATTGTAACTTGAGTGATAATCACAGCTGCATTAATATTATCAATATTTTGATGTTATCTTCATATAATTTATTCAACAAAAAACTGAATTATTATTTAACAAAAAGTGGCATTTGGACACTTCTGAATTTCATTTGATGTATTTTCAATCGTTTCTGATATTAAACTTATGCTTTCTCAGTTATATTATATTATAATAGATGCAGAAATCAAAATCAAAAAATGAAATATTGAAAATTCTTCAGCATGAAATTTTTAACTCATTTTAATTATGAACTCAAATCAAAGTTATTTGGATTTTAAGGCATCATAAATTTAACTTGTATATCTCACAA
This sequence comes from Aleochara sp. GC000083, assembly GCA_030264555.1. Lineage (NCBI taxonomy): Eukaryota > Metazoa > Arthropoda > Insecta > Coleoptera > Staphylinidae > Aleochara > Aleochara sp. GC000083. The sequence goes on from JARJDZ010003149.1 coordinate 8,423, forward strand.
GAAAATTATCCTTTCAGCAAACAGGATCGAAAGAAGTGCTGCATTATGGGATTGCTTCTAATTTGTATTCATAACGTGACATTTCTGCTTTGCTTTTGCGACTTATATCTTGGCGACATTGGCAGCAAACGCAAAAAAAGTCGTAAAAGGACAGAGACAAAAAGGAAGACACTTGGAATTCCAAATTCATTCTTGCGAGTGAAGATTGTAGCAGGAATTTTTATGAATCAATCTTGAAAACTGCCCTTGAAATTCCTCTTGCGACAAAGATTCAGATTACAAAGGATATATATCCTTTGTTTAGTTTTAATTTTATCGTTGTTATAAAAGAATTCCAAATTTTATATCAAAAAGTACATTTTTAATTCCTTTTTCTCTTTCTGAAAATATATATATTCTATATCAAATATTAATTATTTACTCATATCGTTTTTCAAAAAGTATAATAAGATTCAATTTATTTTTCAAGAAAATGTGAGACATTAAAATTAATTAAAATATGAAAAGATTAGATTTAGTTAAAATTCTAAAATGTTAAAATTTAAAAAACCTTATTTTTTGTAAACTTTTGGATTAATTAAATTGTTTGAAACGCTAATTAACAAAACTCGACAAGTGAATAACGAATATTTCTAGTAATAATAGTAGTTTTTGTCGCTAAATTACAACTTTCAAAATTTTATCCCATTGATATTACGTTTACAGTTTACAGGCGAAAAATTGACTGAAATAATATTCCAATTCTTCTTTAAACAAATGAAAAATAGTGTTTCTTTTTGAATTTTTTATAAATCAAATTACATGTTATTTATTGTAAGAATGAAAAAAGTATGAACATTGAACTTCTGTGAATAATTTGTAAAATTAGAATCTTTCTTAAAATTATAAAAGCTTAAAACATTCTAGAAACTTTCAGGAAATATTCTAGAACAATCCAGAAATATTCCATGATTACTTTTACTTCTTCACATGAATTGATTGAATTTTCCTTTTAGTCCTTTGTTTACAATGCCTCTTGACTTTTTCCACCCATACCAAAAAAAAACATCATCCCAATATTAAACTTTTTTTATTTTTGTATCAAGAAGCAATCTCAGATTTACTTCCCATCAATTCCCCATCCCAGAATCCATCCATCCAGAAAAAAACAATTTTTCGATGCTGGAACACTCTTCCTACAATATGTGACATCAACCTCTGAAGGGAAGGCAGAGGAGGTGAACAGAAATGAACCCGAAGCAAAAAAAAATATCCTGGAATAGAAAACGTGGGCCCAAATTTAGTTACCTTTCACCACTCGGCCCCGAATCCTCTTCCGTCATCTTCAATCCGGTCTATTATTGTATTATGAATGCGAATTCACGCCGCCGGCTGTCAATGTCGAGTGTGCCAGGACTCGTACGAATATTCCTGGAGGCGGTCGTCTTCGTCGGCGGCGGCGATGCCGCAAATGTGCTATCGACCACCAACACACCAGGACCCGGTGAATAATTGAAGATATCGCCTTTTGCTACCTCCACGGCCTCCACGATGCACTGCCCCACGCACACACACCTTGCAGATCTGTCAGAACCGTGGAAGATCCGCACAATGGAAACTGTAAAGAGAAGATCACCAAAAATAAGCTGGGTAAAGTCAAAATCGATACAGATCCATATATGATATAGTGAAATTTGCTTATTGCTATTTGTGATGTGAATTTTGGTATCACAAAAAATATGTTCTGATAACATATCATTCAAAGATAAGGGTTGAAGGTCAAACGGATTTAACATTTGATTTCTTTGAAGGATATTAAAAATGTGGACGAAAAGTTTAATTAACAATAAGAAGATTATTGATTTGAAATCAAATAGAACTTTAATCATATTTAAAATTTTGCCTATAAAGGTGAATTATCTCGGGACCGGAAGTTCAATCCGAATAATTTAGAGCTTAATTTTTAGGTAATTTAATGTACTTTCGATTGGTATTTAGATATTTGCAAAATTCCACCTATAAATGCTATTGGAATTGTCGTCAATTTGGCCAAAATTGATTAATTTTTATTGCTCTTTTTCCTATTTTTAATCACCAATTTTGTATCAGCTGTTTCTCAATAAGTAGAAGTCCTATAAAAATGGTTCAAAAACCATTTTATTGTAAATTTAATCTACTTTTAAATGCCGTTTACAGATTTGCAAAATTCCGTCCGGAAACACTATTGGTATTGTCGTCAATTTGCTGATACATAATGATCTCAATTACATAATCATTTATTTATTATCTCGGGACCGGAAGTTCTAATTCTAATAATTCAGACGGTATTTTTTAGGTGATTTAATGTTCTTTCGATTGGCATTTAGACATTTGCAAAATTTCACCTAAAAATGCTATTGGTATTGTCGTCAATTTGGCCAAAAATATTACTTCTATTGTCTTTTTCCAATTTTTAATCATCAATTTTCTGTCCACTGTTTCTCAGCAACAGGAGGTTCTATAAAAGTGGTTCAGACAATATTTTGTTTGAAATTTAATCTACTTTCATATGGCGTTTACAGATTTGCAAAATTCCGTCAGGATATACTTCTGGTTTTGTCGTCAATTTGATTAGACATAATAAACCCAATTATCAAATCATTTATGTTTAATTTCGGAACTGGCTGTTCAATTCTAATAATTCAAATCTTATTTTATAGGTAATTTAATGTACTTTCGATTGGCGTTTAGATATTTGCAAAATTTCATCTAGAAATGCCTTTGGTATTGTCGTCAATTATAATTAAAATGCTTATTTTGAACGTCGTTTTCCTATTTAAATGTTGTCTATTTTCTTATGGCTGTATCTCAGAAACTGGAGGACCTAGAAAAATGATTCAAACGACATTTTATTGCAAATTTAATGTACTTTCAAATGCGGCATAGAGATTTGCAAAATTCCGTCCGAAAATACTATTGGTATTGTCGTCAATTTAGTGAGACATAATGATCACAATTACTTAATGTTTTATCTCTTAAGTCCGGACCCGAAGCGAAACCCGAATAATTTATACCATAGTTTTTAGGTAATTTAATGTACTTTCGATTGGTATTCAAATATTTGAAAAATTCCATCTAGAAATGCTATTGGTATTGTCGTCAATTTGATTATTTGAGATTCATTTAGATACTTTCTCAATTTCATTTAAAAATCTGATACATATCTTCTTTGAAATTCAATTGGTTAATTGGTCTTTATGACGACTACTTTTTCAGAAAAAGATAATGTGTATGTTGAGTTGCATAGTTTCTCTATTTGCCAGCTTCAGAATGTCAGTGTAAATAAATTCTGCAAGCAAAACAAATGCGTAATTTGCGCTCTGCCATAGATTTCAATCAAGCAGACGCCAACGAGGCGCAAGAAGCGAGATATACGATTGACAAACGGTATGAATCTTCATGGAATTAAATGCACGGAATTGTGTAAACCCACACACTAAATTCCATCCGAGCAGTTGTTTACTCCCGGTGATTTACATCCCAATTTCCTTCGCATCTATCCATTTCTGGCCGAAGAAATCGCGCTCTTTGGAATAAACAAACCTCAATTTTGCATTCGCAACTTTCCGCGTTTTTCACGCCTGGATAAATGTGGAATGAATTATAGAAATCCTAATTAAAAATTTTTAATTGTATTCCTCGCAGTCCGGGGAGTTGTAATCATTGCGCGGAAATGAATGCAACTCATGGAATTCAGAATTTCACGCTTTGCGAGAACGTAAAGGGTGTTAATTAAAAAGTATAGTTCCATAGGGAGATTCGTTCCAATGTTGGATAAGCAGCAGTGAAGAAGAAAATATCTTGGAACAATGTTGAGAGATAAATTGCCATTTTTCTGCAAGAATTGATAAAATATGTAAGAATTGTTTTAACCCAACAGAAATATATTTTTTAACTTTGACGTAGATTTCAAAAATTTTATTAATAAATCAATAAAAAAAATTAAAAATCAAACTACAAATAATATTTTTCAAAAAATGTATACATTTTGGAAAAATCTGAATAAATAAATTGCCATTTTTTGCAAGGATTGATAAAATTTGTACGGTTTGCTTTAATAATTGAATTTCAAAAGTCCAAAAATGTTGAATTCAAATAATTATTATTTTGGATTCAGAAAAAGTTATCAAAAGAAGAAACTAATAATAGTTCAATAAACTAATGAAAAAATGATAAAATTTAACTGTTTTGAACAAAAGATGTTTGTGAAAATAAATGTACAAAGTAATGTATAAAATTTTGCAGAATATGGGTAAAAAAAATCAAGTTTTTCTATAAAAATATATAAAATACGACACAATAATTAAAATAAATTTAAGGGTGAAAGAACAAACTTAAACTTCATTAAAAGTGCATGAAAAAAATAAACTTTATTTTGATGTGATTTCAAATTTTTGATGTTACAATTTTAATTCTGGGAAACATTAATTTGAATTGATTAAAAGCAATTTTTGAAAAATTTTTGAAAATAGGAAAAGAAATTCCAAGATCTAATTAAAGATTCCAATCTTTTGGAAAGATGGTAAACAAAGAAATGAATTTCAAGGATTTTTCGTGATTTTTCAAAAAGTTTTTCAATTTCTCAAATGTATAAAAAAAGAATTTTTTTCTGAACTTTTAGATTCTACCATAATATAAGACAAAATCTTCATTGACGAATGATATAATTAATATTTACAATCAAAATTGGACAAAATGTAATAAAAATTTATCAAAAATATTTGGACAAAAAAAGTAAATTAAAGTCATTATTTATACTGTTATTTTGAGAATTAAAAACCAAAAAAATATCGTAATAATTGTATATTCATAAAATCGTATCAAAACATAGAAAATACAACAAATAATTTCAGAAATTATTATCAATAAACATTGTTTGGTTGGTTCGTTTCTTCCAAAAATATGTAAACAATAAATATATTGCACAGATACGTATGAAAAATAACAACAATTATTATCAAAAAAAAATAATTAAATATTATTTGGACCAAATGTCCTCTTCTCCAGAAAATATTTCCGCACATTCTCTGTAACTCGCTGGGAAATCATCAGCGATTTGTAATCCACGATGCAATTGTCCTCTTCATCAGCATCTTCACCAGAATCTGAATCATCATCTTCAGAATCGGAATCCGTCAAGCAATCCGACATGGTATCAAGTCTTCGGTTTTCGGCATGAATTGCCGGTACCATCATCCGACGAGCATCTTCAGAAGAGATCATGTCATCGGAGTCTCCTTCGTATCCTTGATCCGACATGATGTAGCCAAGATTCATGGGAAAAGATACTTTTTGTTCTTCCATTGAAGTTGCTCCCATATGCAAGTTGTTACCATCTTTCAGATGATTCAAGAACTCACCTCGTTTAACGAGGATATCTTTGTCGACGAGACATCCTGTGTCGAAACACGAACGCTTTTTTGGGACCTCATCTTCGGTAATGTCTAATTGCCTTTTGTAATCACTTGGCGTTGTGGAAGACAATGGTTTACGGTAGAGATGGTGGATTCGTGGACGAACGTTGAAGATTCCTCGTTGTTGGAACGACATGATGATGTACAGAATTTTTGATCGAAGAGTCAAAAGAAATCTTAAGATTTTGTGGTCAATCACCAAGGGTTGGATGAACTAAATGTCGGCCATTTTAAGGTGGTTATATAAAAGTGTGAAGTGCTTCTTGTTTTTATAAGAGTGGGGGTAAATTACTAATAAGTATGATGGTTACAGAGTTTCAGAAGTTTACCTGTTCTAATGACAAATTTTTCGTTGAAGAACTTGTCATTATGTAAATTATACTTGGAATATTTAAATTTTATTTACAGTTTTATCCTGTAATATTATCCACGAGTAAAGTAACTTACGAAGTTTAATCTACAAGTGATTAATATTTTTTCACTTATTATGAACTCTTCTGAATTTCATTTGATGTATTTTCAATTACGTTTTGAAATATAATTATTACAAACAGAATGAAATATAAAAATTCTGAATTACCTTTGATGCTCGTATAATTACAATTTACAAATCTGAATTGCATTTTCTACTTTCAGAATTATTAATGAAAAAGTAAAATTTCACATATGATATCAAAAATTAATTTAATCTAATATTCTTCACTTTATAATACAAAAAACGAACAAATTTAAAATCCCATAGAACATCAACAAATCATCACTCATTTCTGATGATTTCAACCATTAATTTCATACATTAAACAAAATTAATTGTTTACTCAGTTGGCAAAATGAACTCAATAATGAAAATCTATTTTTATATAGGTAATTATATCCATGAAATGCGACGCGTAAATAATTTTAATATCCGCATCCCGTTTCCTATAATCATTTCAGGAGCCATTAAAATTAACTACTCCAACTTCTCGATTGCTTCATTTTCATTTTGTTTTTGTTTTCCCATTTTTCCATTGCGCAATTTTACTTCGAAATCAGCAATCTTTCAGCAAATGTTTAGAACTGTTTTTTTTTTAATTCGAGAAACTGTTGGTGTTTAGGTTATGAGGTAATGACGCCATCTGGCAATGTTTATACTCATAATACGAATAGGAATGCGAATGCGAAATAAGTGTGTTCATTATGAGAGTGTGCCAAACGCATTTTCATCGCTGTTCTGCAATTCGCATGGAACGTGCTTAAACTTGCAAAAGCACTGAGAGTGGAGTGCGAAAAATATGTGGGCAAAAAATGTAAAAAAGAGGATGAAATGTAACATTGCATGGTTTAAAAATGAATCCGCATTAAAGCATGTCGTCATTAAATATTCCAGTCGTTTAACATTTGAATTAATGTGAGGTTGACCTTTTAATGTTTACTACATGAAAAATCGGGATTAAAAACTTTAATTTAACGAAAATAAGAAGGTGATAAATTTTTATTTTCTATTAGAATTTACAACAACTACACCTTTTTTCAAAAGGAATTTAGAAAGTATAAAATGCAATTCAGATTTATAAATTGTAATTAAGCGAGCAGAAAATTTTATTCAGATTTTTATATGAAATTCAATTTGCAAAAATTGCAATTCACATTTGGTTAATATAATTGAAAAGCATAAGTTTAATATCAGGAACGAATTGAATTCAGAAGAGTTCAAATGCAAATCAGATTAGTGTCATTTTTGCTAAATAATAATTCAGTTTTTATAGATAAATTATTGTAAATAATATCAGAAAATCCACAATATTAAATCAGTAGTAATTATCATTCAGTTTATAATTACTACTTAAATCAACTTGAATGAAATCTGAATTATATGTAATACTTCCAGAATTTCAAATGACATTTCATGAATCGAAATTAATTAATACCATTCTGAATTAAAACTAAAATTTTCTGGAATATAATTCAAGATTTGAAATTCATTTTATATTTTTTCAATTTTATCAATTTTTAAAATTCTGAATGAAATTTCTTCTTTTTTGAAATCTAACTGATGTTGATCTGTAACATTTGCCAGAATGCAGAAAATAACATCAGTCATGGATGCTTGCAAATTAATAGCAAACAATCGATTTGTTTTGCTTCAACCGCAAAATTCTGTGAATTTGCACTGCCAATCCCTGGATGCATTCGCCATATTCAATCGTGCTGGGCACGCTCCATTCATTTCTATTTGTTTGCGGTGCTGTTAATATTTATGTTTGTCGTCCTGACCGCACAAAACCTAACCTATAGCACTTTGTGCGCAAACAACATGAATAAATTTAAATGCAGAGTGCAGTGCCAGAAAAACCACGTGCATTTTTTACGTCATCCACCCACGAGCTGCATCCAGTGTTCCGTCCATTGTGTAAACACAATTGCATTCGTAGAACAATCCGGGAGAGGAGGAATCGCAATGAGGATCGACTTCTGGAAATTGCAATTTAAAATCGCTGAGGTAGGTGGATAAAAAAATAAATAAAATGAAGGTGAAAGAGGATTGAAAAAGGATGTTAAAGATTTACTTTTTCAAATGTTAGTTGTTAGTGTTTTGTAACCATAGTAACAAACAATTTATTTCACGAGTGAAAAAAGTATTCATTTCTCTCATTTGGAAATCTCATATGGAATTATATTATTAGTGTGAGAAATGCAAAAATATAAATGAGTGAAAGATTTGAATCACGAGTGCAATAACACGAGTGATACACAAATTTCACGAGTTTATTATGGCATTTCGCACACGTGTAATATACGACATTTTATCTTACTGGAGAAAAGTTGATACAATGTTCCAAGAAGCAAAAAAAATCCAAAATTGC
>JARJDZ010003153.1:0-10231 GCA_030264555.1 Aleochara sp. GC000083
CCCTCCAGTTTTTTGATCCGATCAAAAGTAGAATTTTGGCAGGCCAAAAACGACCAAAATTTTGGGAAAAATTTAACTTTTTTATTCAACATGCCGCCATTTTGTCAATTTTTGATTTATTTGTTCGTCCGAGGGTCATCGTACAGACAATATGTTTTAGTTTAAGGAGAAATTTTTTTTTTTTGGTTTTATCAACGGAGAAGGCTGCAATCACTCCAGCAGTGGAGGACCTTTTTTTGGCGCCGCCGGAGATCGCGTGTCATTTCAAAAATATTTAATATATTATTTCAAAAATTTTACTGTGTATTCTCAAAACATGTGTAAATATACCCTCAAAATTTTAAATAGATGGATTCACTAGTTGTTTTTTCTTTCATTCCCAAAAATGGCCTTTTTTAGGTTGTCACACTAGGTATGCTCCTTAAGGTGCATGCATTTATTTGCTCGCCGTAAGGGATGGATGCCGCTTCTTCATCCGATTATTAAGCGCGAAGACACGAGTGGCCCCTTTGAAGGCGATGCCGATACCTCGGCTAGAGCTCGCTGCCGCACTGCTACTTGCCGAGTTATTTAGCGTAGTGCGAATTCCGGTGACGCGCCGCTACTAGTAAACGGGTTCTAGTATTGTGCTTGCCTTGATAAAATCAGAATCCCGGGATTATAAAGTCTTCGTGGCGAATCGCATTGGGAATATCCAGCGACTCACAAAATCCCTGGTTTTTGGGCGGCAATTTCGAAGATATTGGATCCCATGATCCAAGGAAGTGATTGATTAATATATTATCAGTGGTGGTGAAATAAATTTATTTACGCTTATTGTAAGAACTAACGTTTTTTACTTTTAGATACATATTTCTTGTTGCCAAGCCCATTGGTTATTTTACCACTTTTTAACTTTTCAAAATTAATTCTCATACTGCATACACGTATGTATGCAGCTGAATTAACCCTTCGTTCAGGACCAGATTGGCATTTGGGGCCATGAAATCGTGAACCTGGGTTAGTAATGAAACGGGCATTTCGGAGGCCGAGGCAATATTCAGGTCATTGCAAAAATGTTAGAACACGATTACGTGCAAAAGTTTCTTTGTCAAGACTAGATGTAGATTATGGTCCAAATGCTGTACAGACAGATATTTCTAAAAAAGAGGTCTCAAAAATTCCAGGATTATTTAAAAAAATTATCTGGAAAAGTATGCACCAGCCAACAGATACAAGAAATAGAAGGACGCACCCAGATGACAAGATTATAACGAAGAATGGATGGAGTCAGTTATGCAAAGGACTGCCCACCGAATCCAACTTTGGAAAAATTATCCCTCTTAGAAAATCGACACTATGCAGTGCTACTGTGCGTAGCCTTCTATACTCACTGCTGTCAAATGTAGATAGTGCTGGGATGAGGTATGGCAGAATCCATGAGTCAGATGCACGTGCGCTATATGAATCTAAGTTTGGTGTCAATTTCCGGCGACTAGAGTTGTGGTTTATTTCAGGGCTTCTAACCGATATTTTTTTCGTTCAGATTCAACTTTTCAAAAATATATCGGTTCGGTTTTCGTTCCGACTAAAATAACAGTTTTTTTCGTCCGTTACTGAAAACACAGGCCTGGGCAAAATTATAAACACCAGACGACCTTTTTTATGGTAAAGTGAAGTGGCTCAACAAGCAATAAACACTGGTTTAACGCATTTCCTTGCCTAAATCGAGAGTATCCAGAAAAAAAGGGTATCAAGAACGAAATAAAGCGATATTTTTTACGGCTCAGTTCTGGTTTTCGTTCCAGCAAAAATAGTTGTTCACATTACAAGCTGCGAAAGCTTACGGAACATCCATGGTCGGTGTTTTATGGCGTGTATTATCGGTCACCTGCCTTACATCTCCACTCCCCACCTTCAAAAACCTTCTGTCCTCTCGTGTTATGTGCTCTCGTTTGTCCCTTGGCTGTTTGGTTGCGTCTTTCGTAAGTTGAAGTTGTCAGTCCCAGAGGCTACTACGGCGTGATGTGTGGCGTCCACGTGAGTGTAGTCCCAAGTGAGTAGTGTAAACCCGAGTACAGAGCCCCACAGTTTAAGGAGCAGACCACCACCATTCTGCTCCATTACAGTAGATGGAAAGTAGACACTCCAAAGTTCAATCAAATAATGCATTTATTTAATTCTGCTTTTTATTACTTTTTAACATAAACTCGCATAGGCATGCTCCTACTGTTATTTTTATCAGCACAGCTTTCTTATTCTTTCGAGTTGGCCCTTAGAAGAAATATAATGAGACTGGTACGGTAAGAATATTTTAATGATTTTTTAATGTCTTGTTCATAAAGTGGTCCAGGTTTATAGTATTGTTAACTATGGCATCTTGAAATTTTCTAAAGTATACCTCTTTGGCGAATATGAAGGTCTTGTTGATTCGCCTAGAAGATTCGCCGAGGGAGAAAATTGATTATCGCCATTTGTAAATACGTGAGCCGGACGAGTAGACTAACTGCCTCTGATTGACCACCGTTAATTGAATTGTTATCAGTATATATACAATAATTTTTGCACACATTGAATATTAGGCAATCAATACATTTGCATTGATCCCAAGCTGATAAGTGCAATATAGCACATTCCGCGCCGTGGCCACGCCACATCCTGCTGCGTATGCGGTTCCTTGGCCGGTGAACTATTGGAGCGACGCTGACTTAGCTATGTCGCTACACCTCAAAACTGTACAGGTAGTTATACAAATTATACGTATTAACATTTTGCTTAAATTCTTTCAATTTTGTAAATAAAGCGAGAAATGTCATGTTGTTTGGGTTTGATCCGACAACACTCTGGTAACATGCAGTTCAAATTGATTGATTTCTTTTCACTTTATGAATAATTGAACAAAGTAATATAAACTTGCTCGTATACTAACATTTAAGTTCTGAAAAGTTCCCATGTTCTAGTTCTGCAACAATTGCTTCATCTGCACTTTTGGTATCTACCATATTGGATCAGATGGTTTGTATTGTCTTGATAGATCGATGGCGGTGGCGGTTGATAATAATATTCAAGTTTGAAAAGGTTTCCAGGTCTTGTTTAAGGCCAAATTATACATTAGTGCTTGAGTAGAATGTAAAAATTGAATTTTCTCCTCGCCTCCTGAAGTTAAAGCCAATCCAGCATAGCGGCTTGTCATTATTTTGAACCAACGATGCATCATTTTAAAAAAACCAAGCAATCGTGTTTTTCTTCAATGATATTTTTTGATATGCAATATAACAGTCTATCTGCATTCTCGTTATTAAGTATTGGCACACTTACTCTGGCATTCATAGTATGAAAGTTTGATGCATGTGTATCTTCGTTCTTTAATCTTAGTCATTATTTTATCACATCACGTTTATCAATTTCATGCATATTTTTTATCGGTCCAATAGAAATTTCATTTGTATTCATTTTGTAAATCATATTTTTGTGCCAGGCATTCATTTAAAATAAATGTATGGCCTTTTGTAAGCGCTGCAGCAAGATTCTTATAAACATACACTGGATCTGGTAAAACGAATAATCTTTCATTAAGTAGGCATGGGTGTTGGATATAGTTTTGAATTTTGGTGTACCTCGCAGCAGCAATATTTAAAACTTTTCATAAACTTCGATTTTGAGGTCCCATATCAGAAATTAAAACTAATTGCAATTCCAATGTGTAGTGCTCACCAATTTGTATTTAACGCGCTTCCACCACTACCGCCAACCGCACTTAATGTCACTAGCTTGTAAGAACGAACCATGTAAGGCCGTTCTCACATTGGTAGTCGGCGCCGGCTGCCATTTCACTGATTTCTTAATGCGACGACCATTTTGGTCGATGTGTGGCCATTTTTCTACCTCATTCTAGCTTATGGTAAATATAGGTTGGATTGAAGAGAAAAGTTTTTCCTCGGAATTGTGAACCCAAATGATGTAGGTTATAAAACCGAAAACCGTAGGGGGTCTTCATTATTAATTCGTACTAATGATTTATACTAATGATATATTCATATTCGATTAAATCACAAGAAGCTGATTAAAATGATACCAAATATGATATATCTGCTATGAAAATGATGAAATTTCTGCTAAATCAGAATACTATTCATATTTGTAATTTGATAAGCCAAAATCCCTACTGAAATACGAAATTTGCACTTAATGCAATACAGCTTCTCTTCAATTTTCAATGTAATATTTAAGTGTGAATATCGGAATTTCCGTATTATGATTCTGGGTTCAGAAATACCCTTAACTATTGCCTGGAACAAGATTAGAACTGGCGCCGACGATGTGTCTTCTGTCTGCACTTCAGTGACGTCATCGATACTTCTCCATGTGGGCTGTGGTTGGGTGGTTTTTGTTAAAAACGCTAATTGTTTAGCATAAGTATAAGCTTTCTGCAGTTTATTTCCCGATCCACATCTACTCCGTTCTGCAGCTCTTCATTGATGACGTAACATATTGTCCCTGATTGATTTCCTTTTAAACTGAAGTTCCTAACGAAATTACAGGTATCTAGCAAGTGGCTGCAGCATGAAGGACCTCTCCTACACCTATAAAATTGGCAGATCCACAGCAGGTGCCTGTATCAGCAAGATATCTGAGGCGATATGGGATGCCTTGAAAGGCGAACATATGGCGGTCCCGAACGCTGGTAGATGGGAAGAAATTGCCAAGGGCTTCAAGGCTCATGCAGACTTCCCCAATTGCTTGGGAGCAGTGGATGGGAAGCATGTAAGAATACGGAAGCCAAGGAATGCGGAATCAGAGTTCCTGAATTACAAAAAATATCACTCCATTGTTTTAATGGCTGTGGCGGACTCAAATAGCAACTTTATTTATATTGATGTTGGAGCAGGTGGAAAAGAGTGCGACTCTACTGTCTTAAAAAATTCAGGCTTGTGGAGGAACATCGGAAATGAGGCTCTACCCATTCCACCCGAGGGACTTTTACAAGGAACGAACGTCAAGACGTCATTTGCGTTCGTGGGAGACGAGGCTTTCCCATTTGACGTGCCACATTCAACGTCCATTCTCTGGAAAGGTCTTGGACGTTGAAAAGGGAATATATAACTACCGTCTGACCCGCGCAAGGCGGTTCGTGGAATGTGCCTTCGGGATTTTGGACAGCAAGTGGCGAATATTACATCGGGCCATCGATGTAAATGTGCCAATGGCCATATCTTTGGTGAAATAGTTTTGCGTACTACATAATTATACCAGAGACGCGAGGTCAATACCAAACAATGAAGTTACTATAGAAAGCAGTGGAGAAAGGGCCAGTGCGACTGCACAAGAATTCAGGCAACGTTTGGTTCAATATTTTTCCAGTGATGTTAGAAGTGTTCCCTGGCAAGTTGAAAAAAATTAAAATAAACAATATTTATACTTACATTTGGATTTCTGCAGTTCCCCTGTTCGTGAATCAAAGTCCTCATCAAGAACAACATTTAACCAGCCATTGTGCTTTTTCACTTTGTCCTTATAATCACTATTTGTACTATCCCAAATTACGGAATTACGGAAACCAGCCTGCACTAATCAAAAGTTCTAAATCCACTATTAATGGAAAGAATGACTTAAGTTTAATGATTACTTGATCGCGATTGTTTAGAATATGTATTCCTGTTAAGATTTTCCACTCATTTATAGTACAGCCACCTGCATCCCTTCCCTGGCAGCATCGAAACTGTAAGCTACGAAGAAATCATTAACAATCTAAACAGCCGATCTTCCAAAAGAGGGAGCAACGTCCGGGGGAGAATTTCCCCAAATACCTGGCCGAGCTTCGCAGCCTAGCTAACGAATGCAACTTCGGCGACACCCGTGAGCCAATGCTACGTGGTGTGAGGGACGAAACAACACAACGGCGACTGCTGGCAGATCCGCAGCTTACCTACAAAAAGCGTGCGATTTCATTATTGCCGCTGAAATTTCAGTAACAGAGATCAGTAAGCTCCGTGACCAAGGAATAACGAGCATAAACCGTAAACCATTGAGAAGGCATGCCTCAGGAAAGCAAAAAGGCTGCCACGACCGCAAAAGAAAACAGCGAACCGAGTAAAACACATTGAGGAGCAGTCACGCTCACCTCAGCCATGGCCGGAGGAGGACGCTGCCGTCTTTGCAATTTCGGGGCCAGCCAGGACGGAGACAGGCCCCATATTCTTTGAGGTCAGGATCAACGGTACACGCTCATGCAGATAGAAATCGGTTCGGGCTCGGCTTGGAGTCTCATTTCCAAGAAGACTTACAAGCGGCAACATGCACGCCCGACCATTGAAAAATTATCTCCCAGGTCCGGGACGTCCAAGGAGGACGAATTTGGTTCCAAGCACTGGGCATCAAGGTTACGGTCAGCAACATTAGGACCGCCAAGAAGATCGAAATGACGGATAGCCTATTCCAGAACTACAAAGAAGTATTCAGCGCAGGACTAGTACGTTACACAGGGCCTCCAATCAAACTTCAGTTCAACCCGGCATCATCTCCTAACGCGCTACGAGCAAGAAAAATACCCTTCGCCATTAAGAGTAGGGTCGACGAAGAAATTAACAGACTGGTCGGCGAACCAACACTTTGCCCTACGACGGGGAAGATCCCGGCCGTGTTACTGATGGGCAGGAAACTCGACACGGCATTATCCATACTAAAACCCCAAGGGAAGGAGGAGTCGACGAAGCACGCGCCTCCGAACACCAGGACTGTCGATGTCTACATGAGGAATTTCCACAGCGACAAAACGGCCCACTGGATTCCGGGCATTATTACGAAGATCACGGGACCACTCACCCACCTTGTTAGAGCGGTCGGGGAGATCATCGACCAAAATAGGCATATCGACCAGCTCAAGAGTAGACATATAGAACCAACAAGTGGTGGGCTCAGCGAAGAGTTCGACCTACCCACTATGGATGACGCTGAACCCGTGAAAGCAGAGCCACAACATCGGCACCAAATCCTACAGGTACCGAAGGAAACCAGCCCGCAGTTCTCCCTAGAAAATCTACAAGACCGAGAACTACGCCGATAAGGTTTAAAGATTATGACCTTTCCGAGGGTGGAGTGTTCACCAATTTGTATTTAGCGCGCTTCCACCACTACCGCCAACCACACTTAATGTCACTAGCTTGTAAGAACGAACCATGTAAGACGGAGGTTAATAGACACTAGTTTGTCAAGACACGTGGCAGCATACAGTTCATTTTCTGGGTTTCCGATCTCACCTTCAGGAATATAACACAATGTTATGCGAAGTTTGAATAATTTGGAGAAGTTGATCATATGGGTCACTTGGATCAATGGTATTTGTAGTGAAATCATTGTTAGGAGAGCTAAAAGCGCTGGTGGAATCAGGGGAGATGCGGACGAGTATGTGCTGTGAACTGATATTTTTATTGGAATAGAATCGAATGAACAAATTACATATTGTTGTTAGGAAAAAAGTGCTGTCACTAACGCTATTGTTTTTCCTTGCTACTTGATAATTTCATTATCATTATAAATTCTAGTGCCAGTAATTGTATGTACCAACATTTCCCCTCAATTCTTGCATCTAATAATTTATGATGCCCACTTCAGTCATGAAGCCCCATGCTTCTGACAAAGTTCTGCAGTTTGATACCGGCGAGTGGTTTTGTCAAAACGTCGGCTATCATTTCCTCAGTTGGCATGTAAGCTATCTTCAGTGGCAGGTTCCGGATTGCTTCTCTGATGAAGTGAACCTTGACGTCGATATGCTTTGTCCTGGCGCGTAGATTGTAATATGGGCCAGTTCTTCAACAGCTAGCTCCTTCACGAAGTTTGACAAGTACATTGCTTTTTTGTTGCCCCGGAGAGGCTGATATATTCGGCCTCCGTGGAAGACAAGGCCACAGTTCGTTGTTTACGAGATAGCCATGATACTGCTGCCCCCGAGAGGTTGTAATTGTATCCGGAATAGGACCTCCTATCTATGGTACAGTTAGCCCAATCTGCGTCCGCGTACCCAATGATCCCATCGCTGGAACATCTGTAGATCAATTTCTTGCCGATGCTTCTTGCTGAGAATACGCTTGGCGGACTGCCAATGGGTTTCATCATGATTGTTGTTGAATTGGCTCAACCGTTAACAGAGTGTGCTATATCAGGTCGTGTGCTAACGGCAACAAACATTAGTGCTCCAATAAGTTCTCGATAAGGGTACGAGATGTGTTCGGCGATGGTTGAGATCGACGGGATGATACCTACTTCCATGGGTGCCTTGGTTGCCTTGCAGTCAGACATCCCAAACTTCTCTAACATTTCGCGTATATAACCACTCTGACATAGAGAGATTTCGTCTTTCGTCTGATGTACCTCGACACCAAGGAAACAACTCGGGCTTCCGAGGTTCTTGACTTGAAAATCAGAAGAAAGTCTATCTTCTATCTCTTTGGATCATGGGACGCAATCAATATATCGTCTACGTAAATCAATACGTAGGTGGATTTCACACTCTGACCGTCTGTGTAGACGCACTGGCGACCGGCTTGTCGAAGTCCATAGAGGGCTTTGCGTAGCTTGCATACCTTATCTCCATCAGACAAATCCTTGCCTTGGTGGCTATGCAGTCATTTGACTCTGACTGCGCGATTCTCTGAAGAGATATAGCTATAGTCTATTTTTTCTGAGTTTTCACTTTAATCATTAAGGAATGCCCAGCCTCGCATTGAATCAACTGCACCAGCAAACGAATAGGAAACAGCAAGGGTGGGCACAAAGTCTGCAGGGGTTGCCATTGGTATACTCTCTTTCTCTTTGGAATTGATCTTGTGAAATTTAAAACGTAAAGAATAATTCAATTTTAATATAATGAGGTATGATGGTCCTCTAAATACCTTGTGTATGGTGCCGACAGTTCGAGAAAGGATACAGGTACTCATGAAATATTGGCATATTTTATTTGATTGACACCGGGTCAACACGGACCATAACAGTACAATCAATAAAATTATTTGCGATAATCCTGGAATCATGACAGGCATTGCAACGCTTGCCGGGTACCCACTGGTAAGAAATACCCACTGGTCAAGTTCAGTCCGTGCGTTAATATGTCCGATAATAGAAAAAATCGAATTATTCTCAATAATCAGAGCCGCCAATTTTTGTGAAATACTGTGGAATATTTCAAACGAGAAAAGGAAAATGGTGGCCCGGTTTCCTCGGTATATGCCCTTCAACAAAGAGCCGCGGATGCATTCCAAGTATCAAGGCGTACCGTTATTCGAATTGTGAACGATGATAGCGAGATGGCAAAACAAAAAGTTCCACATTATTCGCCAAAAAGTAAAGATGTGCCTGATGGAGTCAAAGAAAAAGTTAGAAATATTATTTACGACATGTACATTAAAAGAGAGTGGGTAACAATGGACATTCTACACGGAATCGTTATGGAAAAGCAAGTATATGATTTGAGCCGTACATCTTTATATAAATTAGTAAAGAAAATCGGCTTCCGGTTCAAAAAAACTGACTCATGGTCAGCATTATGTGCCCAAAGTCACATCGTGTTGAGGCGAATGCAGTTTTTGCGTTCCTACATTCAAAATTTTAAATCCGATCAACCACTGAACGTTGTGTTTGCGGATGAAACATGGATTTTTTCAAAAAGAATGAGTAAGAAAACCTGGCAAGACAATTCACCGTCAAGCACGTATGGCTCGAAATCAAGTAATGGAAAAAGATTTATCGTCATTCATGCAGGAGATAGGAAAGGATTCATACAAGGCGCAGAACTATGTTTTCATCCACGAACAAAAGCGATGACTACCATGATAATATGAATGCTGAATTGTATGAGAGATGGTTTAAAAATCTCTTAAATGTGTTAGAAGAGCCATCATTAATAATATTAGACAACGCAACGTACCATACACGAGCAGTAGAAAGACGTCCAACTTCCGCATGGACAAAAGGCGAGATACTGAAATGGCTTCGGGAACATAAATTCACATTCGACAGCGACGCTCTTAAAGCCGAATTATTACTAATTGCTCAAAATCAAAAAACAAAAACACAATATGTGGTGGATGAAATGGCTGAAGAACATGGTCATGCAGTTTTGAGATTGCCACCGTATCACTGTGTGCGATCCGCTCTCTGTCCTTCGGATGGATGCCAATCCGAAGCGTTGAAATCGTATGGAACGTTTCAAGGCGGCGCACGTAAAGGGTTGCGATTCGGAGTTGTAAGTTCCGAATGC
>JARJDZ010003155.1:0-22672 GCA_030264555.1 Aleochara sp. GC000083
CAAATTATGATTAGTTATGATAGCACCCGGTGCAAAAAAGTAGAGTGCCAACAATTGAGTATGCAAGGTCGTATCAGTTAGTTCCGCGAATCCTTTATCCGCTTCATCCGTCATCGAATTGGCGTAGATTATGCAGGAACACAGTAGCGCATCAAATATTTATCCAACGAGCTGCAAGTTGATCCACACACATAATCCAATAGCCGATATAAACCGAGTGCACGTTGCAAAAACATACGTAATAATAATAAACAAGCATACGACGAATACACACGCGCCCGTTTTGCATTTTATTACATTGATTCATGAAGGCACGATGAGAAGAAATAACAATAACAAATGATGATGAAATTTCGCATAAAAGAAGAACAACATGAATGTCTCTGTTATTACTTGCATTGGAAAATTGTAAGGCGAGGAAGTACGAAAAGTTCAGTTCATGTGTTTTTGTTCAATGTTGACCTTTGCGGAAAGTACGGATTGACCTCGCTAGCTTTTATGGCATTCATCGCGCTTTATTTACAGTTAACTGCTCAATGTGCGCGCATTGCACGCGAAACTAAATTGTTTGCATATATTCCTTGATTTTTGGCTGCCGCTCATGCGTTCACTAAACTATATCATTCAATCAGCAACAAGAGAACTAGAAATGAATGAATGACTCGTTTGTAGCAACTCAGTCAGTTTCTAATTCAATTTATTCGTCGAGTAATTGCGTCTAAAAGTTCGTTATAAACAAGTTTCTTATGAGAGCATCTCACGCATGTTTTAATAGCAAATGAAAAACGAAAAACTGCGCGAAAATCAATACAAATGTGATTTATCTATTGAACAAACTCAATTCTTGCTGACACTATGATCTGATTTATTGTTCGTCGTTTACAATCGTGAATTATGACCCATAAAAAGTCTGGGTTGTTCAATCAACTAACAGGAACAATCAAACATTTGAATTGTTTTACCTCAGAGGAAGTTATTTCTGTACATTTCCATAAAACTAATCAAACGAATAGCAACAGGCTAGCAACAATGAAAAAGTGTCATCAATCAGGATACCAAATTAGTTTGCATTCCGATGACGACAATAAGAACACTCACGGTCGTGTTGTATCAAACACCTTCATTCTATATGGTCAGATTTGCAAGATCTAAAGATAGATTTAATTACAGGATCCGAAAGAAGCAATAGATTCGTATGATTGACACGCATGTTTCCCATTCATGTAAGCAAGCACGCCACAAAACGCATTGAATAACATCCTCACGTTCAAGGCTATTGTAGACATAAAGTTGTATAAATAAATTGCCCTATGCACAGAGCTACAAGACTTCATTAAGCTATTTTCGCGTTTCACAACTGATACAAACTTGTTTTAGTATCAAATCAATGCAATTATAACAATCAAATGATTAATTATTGGGTGGTACTTGAGATGTGATTCAAATCACTTCGAACAACTTTAGTTTGAAACACTTTTTCATTAGTCGAAATCATGAAAATGATTAAATCTTGAGAAATAAAATGAAAAACATCATTTCTCAGAAGGTTTTGCCCCAAAATCTATATTTTGTGAAAATTTGGAGAAACAGGAGTTATTTTTAAAATATGTGATGTATATTCTCAATTTTTGAATATTGAAAGTGCTACTAAAGAGATTTCCCACGTTAGAAAATCAACAAACATTACAACTATGCAAAAATACATTAAATACTAAAATTTGGCAATGTAACAACAAAAAACTTACGGATTCAACGCGTAAATAACTTGGTCGCATCATGATGATATATGAAACAAACTTTTGCTTCCTTAATTGTTTTCCAATACAACAAACCGTTGGTGGTCAATTCACTCGAAGGCTGATAAATCACACCACAAACTCAAACATATTAAACCAACCAATTTACTCGACTAATCCAGAAATTGAACGCATTAATCGAAGGAATAAAACCGAACACTTCCTTTTCGTCCACCGCAACGAACTGATTGTGAGATAGATCGATTGATTAATAAATCCACTCTTGTAGACTGTACAATAAGTATTGCACGCAGATTGCATTATTCATTCATTAGCGCATTGCTTTTTCATCGATTCATAAGCGCCAACAATATGTACTGAATTATTTCAAAAATAATTCCGTTAATTGCGTTCATTATTCAAAGGCACAAATGATACAATTGTTTTCTGGCACGTTTTACAATGTCCATTAATGAGTCTTTTTGTTTTTCACTTTCAGAATGAAAACCAATGAGGCAGTTCAACTAATGGACAACTGATAAGAAATGAAGATGTATATTGATGAAACAAGGAGAAAGGTGTTCGCACAACTGATTGTCAATAGATTAGTTACTGAAATACTGACCCAATGAAGAAGGAACTCATGGTAACAAGGCAAGAAAATTAGTTTAATATAAATACATAGGAGGAACTCATAATTTGTAGTTTGGTACGAATATGGAATACGAGCCAAGGTTAAACTACACTTCACTGTAGTGAGGTATTTATTATTATTTCATCGTGTGAACCGATACCATCAGCTTCTATCGAGTGTAATCGAAGCCATCGAATTGCAATATCTGATTGCTGATGGCATCCGGCCAGCATCGAATCAACCCGGTGTTAATTATTCACCTGGTGGATTGTGATAACAGTTGACTCATGCGTGAATAATGAATGCTCCTATCTAATTACAAGTTCGAACCGATCTATATGAAGTTTGCCGTAGATATAGAAGAATACTCGGGTGAATGAAGCTCCAAGTTCCACGTGAAGAAAAGCCATCCGAAAATACATGAACTAAAACGCGACCTAGTTACATCCATGATTGATGATCTATTGATTTATTAATGATTCAATTGTCTTCGGATTAATGCCACGAGATAGGGGATAAAGGAGGAGTGGATATGGTTAATTGAAGGGCATAAGTTGCTTAACCCCTCATTGAAAAGCAATGTTCCAAAATGTGTTCAACATGAATTTTAATTCGGTGAATTTCAATTACACATTTTCGCGCTTTTCGTGTCAACTTGGCCGGAATGCTAAACGCGTAGCTCCGCCATTAACCCTGAGCTAAATTATTTTGGCGCATTGCACACACGACATTCGTCGTCCAAGCAATCTGTGATTGCACAATTCGAATTACATAAAAGTTTTGCAAAAGTTTGTACTCAACTTTTCATTGATTATTGTGGAAAGAAAGGAATCTGCATTGATAGTTGCAATAACTCACTCAGAGATGTAGCAACCGATCAAGAACAACTAAAGTCACTAGATACTATAAGTACCGCAATCATCAGCCATTTTGGGGCAAAATCATGGCGCGAAATTTAAATTTGATATGTATTTCATACTTCAACTGCCGCTATTTTGGGGCAAAATTAACATATCTCTCTCTAATTTTAGCCTAGGGATTGCGTTACTTATAGTATCTAGTGACATTAAGAACAACGAAAAAAAGGAATCTGTAATTTATCGAAACTAATTCAAACAATTATGAATTGTTGAATTTGTAATTTTGAAATGTAATCGCCTATTTGATAAAAAATTATATCTGTAGGATGCTGAGAGTTCATTGAAAAGTTCAATAACAAATGTGGGTTCAAACCGAGCAAGAAACATCAATGACCATCAGGAGAACACAGCGTGATCGGAATAATTTGCCGCTGACGCATGAACTTCCAATGATGATGATGCGTTTCGAAATTGATTAATGAAACGCGGTTCAACATTCGCAAAAAGTATTTCATTTCATGCTCAAATTAGCAACTTCAACCTAAATAATCGCTATGATTACATAAATAGCTTACTATTCATTCTAAGAGTTAACATCCAAATTGTTATTATCATCAAGAAATAATCGATTTATAATTCCCCGAAAGGGTTATCATTGTTAGTGATTAACTACAGCTATAATTGATAAGAATGATGAGAATGTAAGAAATCAATTTGTTCATTTTTCCTTTCACTACATTTTTTGTCTGGCAACTCATTTCTTCATTTTCTTACTTTCGTACTTTCCCTTCGCATAGCAAATGGCAAAATTCCGCAAAATGTAAAAGCGTTGATTGAAGTTTTCGTGCGCACATGCGAATCTCGTGTTTCGAACAAAACGATTCGACTCAATGACCGAACACACTCTGAATAATGAATGAATGAAAACGAACCAGCGAAAATTGTATACGAAATGACTTGATATCAACCAGTTGCTTGATTCATGGCGCAATGTGTTTGTGAACTTGTTGAAGTTGAAGAAGTTTAAGGCAAACAAGCGTGCACAAGAAGTCATCGTGTGCATAGAAGCATTGCAAATATTTATTCAATGCCCACAACGATCTGGATGATGGATATAACGTGAAAGTAAAATGAAACGTCCACTTGGATGGATTGCAATAAAATAACAAAGATATCGAAGGTAATGAATGAAATGCTGAGTGAATTGAAGCAAGAAAATACTATATTTTTAAAGTTTTCTGGATTTCAAAATTAAGGTAAAAATTTAGGAGAAATCAAAGTAAAATTTGTCTTTAAAGAAATCTAATTAAATTGACTTTCTTTGGATGACTTTTTCAAACTTCCCAGAAAAAGTACCAAACCATTTAATGAAAATGATAAAAAGCGAACAATAAGAGCGAATCTCCGCAACTTTCCACCATTCAAAGCACTCAACAAAAAGATTGAAGATTTCTTTCTTTGTTATAAAGTCGATGTGCAATACCGAAACGACATCACAAGAGGAATACGACAACAATTCGTATTCTTATATTGTTGTCCAACCAGAGTTGAGTTTATAAAGATATGAAGCGTTAAATAAAATGTGTGAACAAGGCGAAAATATGAAGAAAGTCAACGAATTGACAGCAACACCAAAAAAGAAATTATTATCCATGAAGGGAATTTAGGCATCTGAACAAAAAACGCATTTGCCGCATGACAAATTATTTCGAGGAAGGAAGCGCCCAAAAAATGTAATAAATCTGGTGAAAATGATATCCATAGAGAAAAAAATCACATTTTTCATACAAAGTCAATTGAATCAAAATGATGCTTGCTTTGTGCGAATGACACTCTTGATGTTGTTGCTTAATAAGATATTAGTTCTAAAAATAGAGAAGAAAAATGAGAGAAGTAAATAATGCGAATGGGAAAAACAAACGACAAAGAAAACGGCAGGATAATGTGTGTGGATAGCCGGGAATAATGTAACCTATCACGCAAACGCAATTTCTTGATGGAAAATTTACTTCGCATAATTTAGTTCGTGCCTTTGTAGTTTTGATTTTCCTCCCTGAAGAAACTATTAATAGATAGTGGTGGCTTTTCCAGGCGTGATATATGGAAAAGTGTTGACATGTATTAGAAGATTGATAAAATTTAAAGAAAAATGATTACTTTAAAACTTTCCAAACTTTCAAAAGTTTTTGAAAATTCATATAAGAAACTAGCGCCATCTGTATTCAATAACGGGGAACTAAAATTTCAAATTAAAAACGCGCGTTTTTTTCTTAGTTATCTATAAATTCTAAGAAACAATTGTTTTAAACATCTTCTCACCAAATGATCTTCATTTATCTATTAATGGACATTGTTTTAGATCCAAAAATCTGTCTAACATCCAGATGTTTAAATATTTATTCGAATGTCATCTCTTTCAAACTCAGCAAAACCCTTTCCAGAAAAAATCGAAGTAAAATGCAAACCATTACCCAATTTCAATAAACAAACTAAATTTAAACTTCCTGATCTTCCACATGGTCCAAAATTAGACCAACGACAGGAAATTTAAAAGCTCAAACAGGAAGAAATTAAAGAAATTATACTTTTAAACACTTAGAGTGCATCCAAAATAAACCTACATGAATGATGACTCGTTATCAGTAGCTTTAAGGACGACAAGGACACGGAGATGGTTTAAAAATACCGGATGCATGGCAGGAGGCATTGAAAATATCCCAAATAAGGGGTGGCCGAGATAAATTTAGCCTCTCCAGCTTCACTGGATGATTCCGATGAGTAACGCGGGCTAAAAGTGTATCCGCATCTTCAATTACCTTATTGCTGTCTGCGGATCCGTGACTCAACGACTTCGAATGATGTGGCTGAAAGGTTGGAGGCGGCGGCGTCGACGTGGACGTCGTCGTCTGCGGTTGTTGGTGTTGTTGTTGTTGCTGCTGCTGCTGGTGTTGCTGCACCAGAGATTGATGCTCGGTGCGATGGTCGGGTCTTTCGCTCCGATCACCGCGGCTGTCGGTGGCACGGGGGCGGCAAGGCGAAGTGCTTCTGCTGGATGCCTTGCTACTCGATTGTGCCTGCTGCCCCGAGACGTTCAGGCTGTCCATACCTCCCAATCTGCAAACAGAAAACAAGTTCAAATTAAGTTGATTTCGTTTGTTTTTGGGGGCGGCAATCAATCAAACTTCCATAGCTTTAAACCGTATGTGGTCTTAAATTTGAATTTTTGGTCTGAAACTGCCTTCGCAGTGACTTAAGCATTAGTTAAAAACTTATCGATTTAATGTCAATGTCTACGAAGTGATTTCAAACATCACTAATACTGTACAGATCATGATATCAGTTAATTCCAAACTTATTCTGAATGTGGAGAACTCAACTTTCAACTTATTACAATACAGTCTCAAATTTGACTGCCTGAACTGAAATTTCCTTCGCAGTGACTTAAGTAGGCAGTAAAATGTATGTAAAGTAATTTCAAACATCATTTACACTCTAGAAATGATAATACCACTCAATTCCAAATTTATCCAAAACCAGGAGAACCTTATTGCAATTATAACTTTAATTTATCAATAATTAAAAAAATTTCATTGGATAGATCTCAACCAATGACTAAGCAGGTTCATCAACACCATTTCAGTCGCGAAACTAATGAATTTATAAATAAATTCAACTCAATGAATGTTTAACAAGCGTTTAAATTATTTATGAACCCAAATTGTTTCTTTCTGCCGCATTAAACACAAACATGTTTGTCAACCGTTACTTTCATTTATTGTTTGTAAAATTAAGAATTTGTTTTTAATGGAATTTTTAACCCCTCAACAAAATCTCCCCATTAATCATTAGTAAATTCGCTAATTAAAATATAACAAACAAATAACAAAAAAGAAAAGGGAAATTGATCAATGAAAATTGCATTAAATGATCATTTATTGCGAGGACAATTGCTCAATTTGGCACACATATTCAGACAATACGTGCATTAACTGTTCATTAATTAATTGATTGCATGTGTGATGATTCAATCGGCAATATTCATCCGAGGAAATCATTCACATTTCAATTATAATTACAAATGATTAAATTCACGTTTGTCATTTCACCAGAAATTGGCTTCCAAATTGCAGTTATTAAATTGATTACTGACTGACTGATTGGAAGACAAATTTAAAAATGTAGATACCTAGAGAATGTTGTAATTTCACTTTCTCCTCTGAGCAATTTAGTAATTTTATTGAACAAGAATATTCAAATTGTATACATAATTTGTTTTTTTTTGTTTATATCCGGTTCTTTCGACAGCCATTTCCCTGCTTCCGTTTTACCTGATTGTGAGAGAAATCAACAATTTAAACGGTATTTCAGTAGCAACCGAAACTTTATATACGAGTTTGCAAATTATGAATGCAAGTAATTAACGCCAATGAATAAATAATGAGAAATCCGGTTGCTTGGTCGTTGACTTCATGGTCATTTGTTAAAAATTTTGCAACAAATTAAATACAAAGCAGTTTGTAAAATGATTTTAAAGCTTCACTGACAAGGAGTGAAATTTGAATGGTAATTTCAGTATAAACATTTAATTTAATCTCGTTGAATTGATAATTGGATTTTTATCTTGCATTATCCAATTAGTTAATGCTACAATAATAATAACAAAGAGTCCATTGCTCTCAATCGCAGCCCGCATTTCATTGAATTCCTCCGAATTAATCAATTTGCGTTCCAAATCAACAAATTTATCGCAATCGCCTTCTAAAAAGAAGTTGTATTTTGTGATGTAACCTTAATCACACTTGCACGATTCGTTTGGTAAAAATTTGTCCTCAAATTTTATAGTAAACAGCAATTAACACAGGCCAAATATGATAATAACTAAATCGTTCCCGATTCAAAAATTGAACATATCAGGCAATTAAATAGACATAAATGATTGCTCGATTGATGGATGGATGGAAGAGCAATAGCAAGTAAAGTTTATGAGTACAGTTTACAGTTCAGAGTTGATAGTTGACAAAGGTTCATGGTGCAAGTTGGCTCACGACACCATTTCTTCACCGTTCTGCGTTTCAATTTCGATTCGAAATGCTTTGGGTTCAACCACAAACAGCAAAAGTTTTCGTATCTCCAAAACTACTAGACCGATTTGGATGATTCAAACAGTATTTACCATATTTGGACAAAAAATAACATTGGTCATGGTCCCGAATCTCTGCGGGACTCAGAAATACCCAAACTTAAAAAATTGGGTCCTAAAAATTCAAAATTTTCATTTTTTTTCGCGCCTTTAACTGCGTCTAACTATTGAACGGTTGGACCAATTAAACTAAAGTTAGGAGAAAATTATAGGTCTTGGTGAGCACTTTCCAAAAATGTATGGATTGCCCATGAGGAGAGCAGAAATTGCATTCCATTAAAAAAATTGGGAAAAAAGTTTGTAGCGAAAAAAGCGTTATGAAATTCTTAAAATCGCTCGAGTTTTCAAAAATTCTCATATCTCCGGAACTAATGGACCCATTTGGATGATTCAAACGGCATTTACCATATTTTGACAAAAAAATAACATTAATAATGGTCCCGAATTCGCTCGGAATTCAGAAATACCCGAACTTGAAAAATGGGGTCCTAGAAATGCAAAATTTTCGCTTTTTTTCGCTGTTTTAACTGCGTATAACTTTTAAACTGTTGGAGCAATTAAATTAAAGTTAGAACCAAATTGTAGGTTTTGTTGAGCACTTTCCAAAANTTTTTTCGCTGTTTTAACTGCGTATAACTTTTAAACTGTTGGAGCTATTAAATTAAAGTTAGAACCAAATTGTAGGTTTTGATGAGCACTTTCCAAAAATGTACGGGTTCATGCCCTTTTGGTCATGGGCAGAGCAGAAATCGCGTTCGAAGAAAAAATTTGAAAAAAAAGTTTGTAGCGAAAAAAGCGATATCAAATTCTTAAAATCGCTCGAGTTTTCAAAAATTTCCATATCTCCGAAACTAATGGACCGATTTTGATGATTCAAACGGCATTAATAGTATTTTGACGAAAAAATAACATTTGTCATGGTCCCGAATCTCTACGGGACTCAGAAATACCGGAACTCGAAAAATGGGGTCCTAATAAAGCAAATTTTCGCTTTTTTCGGTCATTTAAGAAAATTTAACTGCAAATCTAGAAATGTTCACTTCAAAAATATCACGCTATAAATAGAGCTGAAATTTATGATATTAATTCGCAAATAATCCAACTCCTTAAAAAAAATTGCATATTGACTTTCTCATATTTACAGGATGCAAATATGTATAAAGTTAATATGTAACAAACTCGAGCAATAAAACGCCAAATAGTCACTCGTGCAAATATTATTCATTTCCGACGCTTTAAATTAATTAGTCGAACCATTAAGCTCACGCCCAGTCCTTGAGGCCGACACAGGCAACATCAAACGCGTTGTTTACGTAACACTAGTGTGATAAGTGCGCGAAATAAAAGACAATATTAAATGCGGTGATCCTCCAGTGATTGTGGAGGTGTCATATGTTTTTTTTTTGGTGTCCAAGCAAAGCCAGCAACAATAGAAGAAACAATAGGAAACTTTGTGCTGCGTGTGCCGCACTCGTCCGTATCAATTTCTGCAAGGCGAGCACAAACACACGCTTGTTAAAAACGATGATGATAAGAAGAAAGCACCAGTCTCGCAAAATACGATCCCATAACAACAATATTATATGTCAATACACATACGAACGTACCCGGAGTTCAAAACAAGCTCAAAATGTAAATGTGCAGTAAATGTGCAAATATTCCAGAAATTACCATTAAAACAATGAATTGGCTACAAAAAATTACTCGAGTATTTTCACTTCATTGGTTGATTACTTGAACTTTGAAACATTTTACTCATGTGTTACGTAAAACTGTTAGGTTTCTGGATGTTCTAAAACGGTAAACTGATAAGAAGAGATATCATGATGTATAATATCACTTCATTTTTCTTCCAGGAAATGTTTATAATAATTTCCTGGAATAGCTACTTATTTTGTTAACATATCAGATCATGATGAATTTGAATAATTCATCATGTTCATTTTATCATTTGTTATTCTGTTATGTGCTTTAATTAATTAGTAACCAATTAAATTCATCATGCAAGTTTTCAGTTCAGAATTGATCAATTTTAAAATCTTCTACATAAAATTATGATACATGGAATTTCACTGGAAAATATTGAATTTGTTAATTGTTTTTGTATGCATTTTGCACATTTTCTCATTGCTATTTTCTAATAGTGCTATTCTATAATAGTCAACTAACTGATAAGATTAAAAATTATTTGTTTTTGTACCAAATTTCATGGTCTTTTCAATGATGTTATTCGATAAGTTATAATTGCATAATAGTTCAATGCATTTTTTAATGAATTCTTGGATTTTCAAAACAAAAATCGAGAAAAAACTACTGGAATTTAAAATATGGAAAATATAAACAAAAATTTGCATATAATTTACATAAATAAACCAGGAATTCTTAAAATATCTAAAACAATGAATTTCCTGGATAATTTTAGTTTTGAAATCTATCATTAATGCAATTATATTTCTTGAAAAGGTAATGAATTTGCAATGTGAAATTTTAAGACTGATTTCTTACAATCAAGCAACCAAATTAAAAATAAATAAACAAGAGAAGCAATTGGAAATTTTTGCATCAATTTTGTGACAAAAGAACTTGTTAAATTTCAGCTCCAGAATAAAACTAGAAACATTGTTTCATTATTTTAAAGTGTGTTTACCAACCAAAATTAAAGTCACTGACTTCTAAAGATGCAATTTGTCAAATTGGTGATTTTACTAAACAAAAATTGATCCAATGTTCCTTGATTTTGTTATCTGAAGTTGTTAAAATGGAGTCAACTTCGTTGCAAGTTAAATTTCACCTAAAATCATAGTATCAATGAAAAACAAATGAATTTCTGAAATTTTCTGAAACAAAGCCGAACAAAATCGCATAAATTGCCTTTAAATTTCGTCACGTATATGAATACTCTATTTGTAGGCATATATTTCTTACTTACAGACTCGCTGTAATTATCCAATAAGCCAAACAAAGAAAAATCCTCGAAATGTACGATACGGATACATGAAATTGCAGAATAGCCGCGAGCACTTAGCAACAAGCCGAGCAAAATCGACCCGGCCAACATCAACGACTGCAAACCGAACAACAAATTCTCTAATTACGAATTATTACAGCACGCACACGCCAGAGGAGTGCGCCGGTAATGATTTCCAACTTCCACTTGATTTCACCGGTAAAAATAGCCAGCGAAACAGCAGCGGCACGAGAATCCTGCCTACCTGGGGCACGAATCGCTCCGCATGCAACAATAAACGCAATGGACGTCGTCTACGAGCAGAACGAGCGCGTTGCAACTCCTGTACCCACCTCAATCAAGCTGAACGCGAAAGCGCACGCTGTCGTGGCTATCTATGTCACAACTTTCTCGCGAACCGGCCGGCTTTTCGACGACGACGACGATGCTACCAGAGAGGAGGCGCGAACGACCAAACGCAACGAGCTCGCTGCGAAGACTCCCGCAGCCGCGCGGCGTTCCTTCGGCGTGCACCAGAGAGTGGGCTCGCCGAAGTCGGGAGAAAGCCGGCAGAGGCAGCGACAGAACATATGATCGGGCACAAAGCCGGCCCGAACGGGAACGCCGGCTCCATGCGCATGTGTGGATGGAAGTCGATGGAAAAACCCCCGCAATAGAGCCGGGAAATGGCATGCGCAATGTGCAGCTGCGGCGGCGAACAAAGACACTTAACCTCAAGCCGCCGAAACGGGCTTGGAAGTGATGACAATGCATCGAATTCGCCGCCGCCAGCCGGCGAAATCGCCTCCTTCGAAGGGTACTCACCAGCGAGCCAGGTCCAAGTCAGCTGCAGGTCCTCCAGCGACACCTGGGGGGTTGTCTCTTCGGCGACGTCGTCGTCGATCGGCTCCTTCCAGCAGAGCAGCTCCACGTCTCGGTGCGTCGTGTGAAGAAGACGGTCTAAGTTGGCCTGGTGCGGCTTCGTCGTCGAGCTCTCTCGGGGCTTTGCACTTGGTGTTGGCCGGACGTGCACCGAACTGCGCGCTCGCCGCTTGCGGTCCCGTTCGATCGAGGAGAGCGACACAGCTGAACAGCTGACTGGGGATTCTCTTGCGCAACCGCCGTGAACGCAGCAACGGCGAACGGAACCTACGGCAAAACGGATGGTCAGAGCAATCAACTCAAGCACGAATACATCTACATACGTTGCGTTGCTATTGGAATCGCGAATTGGAAGCGGTTATCAATTCGCGTTTCGTTATTGCATGCAAAGAATGACTCACCTGGTTTGCTTGCAGCGATAAAGATGGCCGATGCGCGACTGCCAATGATGCACGGCCCCAGCGGCACGAAAATGATGGCGTCCGCTTCTTTGTTCGCTTCCTTTTAGCAAGTCACGACGCTGCCCGCTTTGGCACACATTCAGCCGCTCACCTGCTGTTTGCTGGATTCGCACACACGACGTCGGCCAGACGTGCAGCTCGATGTTCTCGTTGCACTGCAATTACTTTTATTGCATTTAACGTTCGTTCTCCAGCCTCCCAACCAGCCGGCTTTCTAGTCGGTTAACCTACGATCAGATGTTCGTTGCACCAATCAGCTGGGAACGGATTTCCTGCAGAAACTGCATGCATACGCCATCTACCGCTTTAAAAAACAAACAATATTTTCTCATTTTCTTGTTTTTCATTAAAATCAACGTAAATTTTAACAAATTACTTCGAAAATTCTGAATGGGGATTAATTTAATTTAATTTTCAATTTTTTAATGTCTTTTTTGAAATAAAACAAAAAATGATTTTCAAATTTAATTTTGCAAACAGACATGGTGCGACCCCTAGTGACTGCTAGCATAAGTCAACTAGAAAAATGACATTTCATTTGAAATTTAAAATTTTGAAATTTAAACTTTTTAAATAATTAAAAAATTTAACTTTTACGAAAGCTATGCAATAAATTAAATAAAATAATTTGTATATTTCTTTATATACATCCATATATAAAAATTCTGTAAACAACAAGCAACTTGAATCGAAATATTTAACACTAAGAGAACATTTTGATTGATTTTCATCATATCATCACTTTTCTAATTGCGAATTACTTCTTATCTGGTTGAGAAACTTCCCTACACCTCAATGTAGCCGCTTCAATGGCTCCAATTACTGCAGATCGAAAACCTGTAATGCAATTACAATGTATCTCATTTCATCCTTTCTTTCTTTGAAAATTTCATTTGTTGATACCTTTCTTTTCCAAAAAGTGTAGTCCAGTAGCTGTACTTCCTGCAGGAGATGTCACCTCATCTTTAAGAACTCCAGGATGAGTTTTTGTATCCCTGACCATGATACCAGCACCCAAAACTGTTTGGGAAGCTAAACGATAAGCCAAATCACGAGGAAGTCCCATTTTAACACCACCATCAGCTAATGCTTCAATCATTATGTAAACCTGAAATTAAAACTTCATCATTGACCCCATATAAACTTCCCTAACTTAGTTTTCAAGTTATGGCAATGTTCAATCATTATTTCAGGTGGTAAACTTGTTCACCACAAAAGTTATTGTTGATTTTCGAACTTTCTGGTTTAGAACTTACATAAGCAGGACCTGAACCACTCAAAGCTGTTATAGGATCCAAATAGTTCTCGGTAACTTGCTCACAAGTCCCAATAGATTGCAAAAGGTCCTTGGTGATTTTCACATCTTCTGGAGTTGCTTTTTGTCCTGTGACAAAAACTGAAGCTCCATTTTTGACTAAAGCAGGAGTATTTGGCATGACACGAACGACTCTTGCTGCTGATGGTAGAAACTACAAAGAAATGTTACACTTGAATGATCTAATAATGCATTTAAGAGATGAATTTCAACCTGTTCCAATTGGCTGATTGTGATTCCCATTGCAATTGATAAGAACAACTTGTCAGCATCCAAATTCGATTCCTTCTTGAGATCACCAAGAGCAATTGGGACAATTTGTGGTTTGACTCCAATGATAACGACTTCAGAGTTCTTCACAACTGGTACATTTTCAGTTATCGATTCGGCACCCAAATCCTACAATAAAACGTTATCATTTGAATCTGATTGAATTATCATATGGCATACTCACTTTAAAAGCTTTTTGTGATGCTAAATCGCTTGGATGGTTGCTTGCAATCATGTTTTCACCTTTTGATAAGCCTGAAACAAGATTAAATGTTCAATTTTGATTCGTACCATTCAAAAGTAGAAATTGGCTCAAAAACTTGACAAACTTACCGGAAGCGATGAATCCTTTAGCCATAGCTTGAGCCATCTTTCCACCACCAATAAATCCGATTTTCAACAATTTGCCAGCCATTTTGAATGCGTTGATGTAACAACTTTTGCCCAGCCAATAAATTTCCACAGCAATTCCCAAACCGTTCTGATAGCACTGCAAAGCTCTTAAGCTTTATTTATACCTGCAATTAATTAATGCAATGCAATTATCTATTCACTATCAACTAATGCCTCCGTTACAGTGCAATCAGAGGCAGAACGCATCAGAATTGCAAGATGTAATCGGCGAGACGCAGCAAGATCGACTGAAAACTTTTATCAACTTCTATCACTCACATTAGACGTGTTTATTTATGTATTAATCTTCAATAACAACTCGTTGAGGCATCGGGTCCCTTATCACAGTCCGATTTGTGCTGTCGAGTTTACTTATACTTTGAAGCACGTTGCTGTTGTTATTGGCATCGTCGATGCTTCAATTTATCGCATTAGACACCAATTTCGGCCGATGGGTTCAATTCAATTGCTTCATTACTGATAAAGCACGTTGTGGACGCAGTGACAATGAATTGCTGCACTGAGGTACAAATGAAATCATCTCGTATTTGTTCAATCATGTATCGTATACATTCAATGTTTGCGCTTTGTTAATGGACAAATACATTTGTAATGCCATTTTCGGTTTGCAGAAATGCATTCCGAGTGCAAAGTCGTTCCCCGCACGTGGATGTATTGCATTTTTAGGAAATCTGATGTAATGTCGTTAAATATTGGTAAAAATGACTAATTTTGAAGTTTTATTGAAGTTTTGTTAAGATTGTGTGTACTCCTCATAAAAGTATTAATAACTTAATAACAAATTGATAGAAAAACTTGTAATTTTCCAAATATATCGAAAAATATCTTATAAATAAACGGTAAAAATTTGAAACTATTTGATCTCATCGTTTTTGAGATATTAGTAAAAATGTAAACGAAACTTTTTGCGCACTTTGTTTCAAATTGTTTTACTCAAAAAGTAAACGGTCGATTTGAATGATTCAAAAACCATTTTAAATATCATAATTTTAGCTTTTATTTTTTAGTTTCAATTTCAGGATTCATGTTCTGCAACGCTTTATTTTGGAACCTCGTTTATGATATTCCTTCAAAGAAATTTTTTTTCTGAAATGAAACTGATTTATTGCATAACTAATAATTTCCTATGTACGTACACTTATATGTATATTCATGTTATAATTTACATAATTTTACATGGTTTCTTCAATTTACACTGGAATTTGCAATATATAAATAGTCGCAATTGTAAATACGCAATTGTAAATGATCACTGCACAGAATTTTCAACTCATTCACTATCCGACCAACAAACGTTTCTTCCCGACAATATATCGAAAGTATCTACATATCAATGCTCTTATCAGTAAGGTATATGCACTAGAAAGCGCAAGGGCAATCATCATTTCATCATCAAATCGTTTCTTATTGCAACGCTTCCAATATATTAACAATCTATTATATGTTCAAAAGCTCGATTTGAAATTGAAAACAATGCTTCCTACATTTATAAATCTATCTACACTGTGTGAATATGGCCTGGTGTTTATAATGTTTATAACATCATTTATTGTTGCTATAATTAGAGTTTCGAGTTTGTTTTGACATCCTCAATTATAACATTATCCTAACAGATTGACTATCATTTCCTTCTGTTTTCTTTGTATAACGCTTGAATGGATTACATTTCGGTCACTTTCTTCGCATCTGTACATGTGTAGAATGATCTGAAAGATATTTTGTTACTTTCTTTTGCGACGTTGTGCATTCATGCATTTATAAAGCAATTTTTGGAACGGACGCTAATTGTACGACAGTTATTTTCCCCAATCATTCATTCAATAATTCTTGCTACAAGTTAATTTCATCATTTATCTCTTCAACTTCTTGTAAAGACCTCCTTATTTCATTTTGCTCATTTAGGTTGTTACAAAATATGGATGGATGCCTAATTATTGATATAATTAATATAGTTCAACCTCTACTAATCACTATCAGATAAGCGTGCAAAATTAATGTCTTTTAATGCTATTTTTGTTGTTACACCTTGTGAACTGCAAAGATTCATTTGATTTCATGTAGTTTATGTTGTTAATTGTGTGTAATTGAATATTTTATTGTTGCATTGAACGTTTCATAATTGACAAATGTGAATGTGAGTACATTTTGCATCTACCTGGAAAAATGTAACTTAAAAGTAGTTGTAATAACAATATTTGTGTCTAGTTGTCACGTTACAACAACGAGTATTTACATAAGTTGTCTTTTAAGTCCGAAATTGTTCATTTAACATGTACACGCTTGTAATGTAGTTGGTTGCTCATAAAATTGTTGTTTAGCTTTACAATTACAAACTTGTGGTTCTCGTCGCAGTCTTACTTTTCTTATTTATTGATTATATCTTATAATAATTAGCATAGGTCATAATATACTAAAATGTTAAGATGTTTTACAATAGCTTCTGGTTTTCCTCTAGTTTGACTTGATTTAAATATGAAGTAGTTCTTAATTGAATAGATCTTGAAGCTCTATTTGATATGACGAGGTCTAATTGCATCTGGTTGTTTCTAGGAAGTTATCTAAACATTGTTCAACAAACAATATTCACGTAATCCAAAGTCGTAGATTGTGGGCGTCTAGTAATTATCAATTAGTTTTGATGTTTCATCATTATAGTTTGGCAATAGTTTCTGAGAAAGAGATCCGTTTTTGGAAGCTGCACGTGAAATCGCCTCTCGGTAAATTGTCATCGTAGAGTGTATAAAATGGAATTTTTGGTTTATATCGTTGGACCCTCACTCACTTCAATTTTTTTTTTGTTTTTTGCTTGTAAATTTTGTTTCAATTCCACTTAGCTCTTAGATTTGTTCGAATTCTATCATTGTCAGCGAATATTTTGATTATTTTGTGTTGCAAAATGGCATTTTTTTGAGCAATTGCTGGGCATGTCTCATTTTGGTAATTTGGGTAGCAAAAAGAAAATAAAAATTATAAACTTTATTTACAAGAATAAAAATATAAATAAAGTCTACTTAAAAAAATACATAAATTGATGAATATTAGTGGAATTTACAATGCGAACGCATCGAATTCCTAGTACAAATTCATATAATTAGATAAATTCATTTCAATTTCTTACTTTCTTTTGCATTACTCTCCAGTGATTTGATTTGCACGAAATAAATATAAATATACAGCGAAAATTATACTCTACATAATTGGCAAAGATACGAAAGAGAATTTGTAATTCTTCTTCATCGTTTTCGATAATCAATTTGGTATATTTGTTTTTAATAAATTTCCTACTCGTCCCTTTCATAAATGTGTATCCAATAAAATTTGGACATTAATATGATGCCGATAAACAAATATTTAGGCCACAACTGCTACCAATCACTGTCCAAAGACCCTCATTTTCGGTTTTTTACTTTTTTGAGTATTATCGTGATTGCAATTGGTAAGAAACCTATAAATATATGCTTGTGTATAATGAATTTATCCTAATCAAATCTTTACTTTATAGAGAAATCACAAATTGCTATCATTCTTGCATATGAATGACAACTAAATAAACTTTTAGCAAATACATTGAAAAGAATGTATTCCTTTGTAGTTACACTTTGTAATTAGAATAATGGCTCTTGTAAACATGTCCCTTGTAATCTTTTGCTTCTTTGTCAGAAAACCAATTATAGAATTGGTATGATCGCCAGAATAAGATGTTCTAATTTGAATTTTGAAATTTGATGCATGCGCATTTAGTTACAGTGTCTCGCAATTAAATTAATTAATTCTGGCTCATCTGTTTCATCTTAATTATATTGAGTGTTGAAAAGCATCGTTTCAATGCTCATCACGACACGATTAGACAATAATTGTAATACCTATCTATCTAGCTATCAATGATATGAAACAAACAGAAAATGATATTCCCTACGAATAAAATAAAATAAAAGAGAGACGTTAGAGACAGAGAGACGCATCCGTTCGGTGTCGGTTCACTTTGTGAACAATCCCGAGAACGGCCAGTTCACATTTCGGCAATAATCTACTAGTAGGTTGCGGCGATTATTTGAGAGACAATGGTAAATGCTATTTCACTGGATCCAGCATGTCTTTGAGCCGCTTCATCACGTGCGACCCGATGTCAGCTACTTCCGGCCACTGGCGCAGCACGAAGAAGCCCAGCAAGCCGATGCTCACTGTCGTCAGAATCCTCACCCTAAAAAAATTCGCCAAGCATTAGGTCATCGTTTGCATACGCCAAAAGCCAGAGGAATGTTAATGGCAAATTGGTCGGTCTAGGTTTCTCTCTCTCTGTCGTTTTAGTTTTTAGTACACCCAAAAATTCGTGATAATGCATATGAGAAGAGAATAAAATCATTTACCCGTCAGGTTTTCGAAAACGGCCTCGTTACAATGGACGATCTCGACGTGCCCAAATTAATTTTGTCTCTGGTCGCTCGCACAACTTCGGTCACCGTTACCGTCCGATAACGTTCGCTGTTGTATTGTTTGGAATTGTTTGTGCGCCATGCGAAATGACAGCATGAGTGTGCGGAACGCAATGCAATGATGGAACAAATAGACAAAAAAGACACAGTGATTAGCAAAACAAATAGTCGACAAAATGCGATGCTAAAACAATGCAATGTGTGCAGTACAGTACGGGCCTAGACCGACTAATTTTACACTTGATTCAGTGAATGTTGATGATTCTAATTGCAGCAAATTGATACCTGGTTCGTATGAAAGGCATGATGATGCCTGCACATGTCGCCACCAGCAGCAGGACCACCTGGAGCACGATGAGAAGGACGTTTATCAATTTCACGGCGAAGGCGCGCGCGTTTGAGTTGTCCAAGCCCTCCAACGTTACGTATTGCTGTTGTTGAAGCGCCTGATGCTCCATTTTTTGTATCTGCAATAAATACGCATTATAACTTTATACAATTTGCTAATTTGTTGGAGTCACCTTGGTTTGACAATTTTCCAGAATCTCGTGGATATCGCGCAGTCTCTCCTCGCTTTGGTATTGCACTTTCTCTTCCATATCGGCCATCGCCTGCTTCAGATTCTCCACTTCGTTCTGATGCAGTTCAGTCAAATCATTGATTTGTTCTTCGAGTCTTTCAGTTTTGAACTTTTCTTCCTACAAATCCACGTATAAATTGGGTTGCATACCTATCTTAGCAATGCTCCAACCAAAAATTTGCAAATAATTACCTGGAGAGAAGAATTAAGGAACTGTATTTCTTGCTGCATGTTGCTACTACTCTCAACCTTCTTCCTGAGCAATGCAATCTCCTCCTGGGCAGCTAGCAGCTGTTTGTACATGGCATTACATTTCGCGTCTTGTGTTGCCGTCGTTTCCTGAGCTCTTCCATATCTAAAATTGCATTTTCATCAATTGTTACAATCGCAAAATGCAGAAGGATTACACAACTTACCGTTCGATGCTTTCACTCGTCACACTGCTACATTCGCTGGCCTCCTCGCTGGGGAACTTCTGGGGAACACTCTGTCCCATGGAGGCATTCGAATTCGCCGAATGAAGAGTGGCTGGCAGAGTGGCTGAACCTCCGTGATGATGATGATGGTGATGATGCGATTTCTCACCCTGATCACTGCCAGCACCTCCGTTCGTTCCGCTGCCTTCCGATCCAGTTGTGCCCGGCCCTACGTACCACGCTACGAATATTAATCGAGAGAGTTGTGTTAAACGTGCGAGGTGCAAATGTAAATCATGCTGGAGCTGGACTTGTTACATCGCATCAAGGTGCATGTCCTCTCTGCAATCCGGTGCACGTGTACATGCATCTGGATGCGATCGAATAATCAATCAAAAGTGAGTTCATTTAAATTTGCACGACCATGTTGTATCGGTGAAATCATGAAGGAAGCCAGTGAAGTGCACAATCATTAAATTCTACTTGGTGGAAACGCCAATCTAATTAAGTTTTGTGCCCATT
Source organism: Aleochara sp. GC000083 (assembly GCA_030264555.1). Lineage (NCBI taxonomy): Eukaryota > Metazoa > Arthropoda > Insecta > Coleoptera > Staphylinidae > Aleochara > Aleochara sp. GC000083. The sequence goes on from JARJDZ010003155.1 coordinate 20,611, forward strand.
TATAGCGACCAAATCCACAGAACTCGTAAACTAACGCGTAGGATAACGGAAACTGTAAAATCCAACTTTACTCCCTCACGATTTTGGATGGGTGAATTTTTGGTTGCCTACATTTTAGTTTTTTTTTTAGGTTACGAATTCCGGATCATACACAATCAGTGAAACTACCTTCGACTTCAATTACAATCACTGATGAATGGTCCAAATTTAATCACAATCCGGAAGAGATTTTAGTGAGATTAACATCGGATGGATGATGGAGGCAAGCGCAATGCGAAAGAAACCACCAATGCATTAATCATGGAGCAGAACGAGGAGCATTCAGAAAACACCAAGAAGAAGGTATCAGTCGATTAGATATGTTGGGATTAGTTTGATGGGGCGTTTTGATTGATTACTGCTTATGTACAACAGCTAACCGGATACTTACTTGACAACTGGCTGATGTTATCCGCACTGCCGAACTTGTTCTTGATCAAATGTGCGAATTCCCTTGGCTTCGACATGACCGACCCGCCAAAACCAGTGATTCCGTCGCGGATATTACCACCAACGTTCCTGCAATCCGATGGAAAGCAATGGATTAATGAGCCGATGGTAATCAGCACGCTTGTGGTCTAGATAAGCGCTATCTGGCCGCGATAATTACTTAAGTCCTTGTCCCATATCGCGCAGGACTTCCCGTGGAGGCCGATGCGGGACGACGCCGTGCGTCTCCAGCTCGTGCAGCCGCTTCTGGTAATTGTCCAGTTTCTTCTGCAGCTGCGAGATGATCTGCGCGCTCTTCTGGTTCTTCTTCTCGAAGACGGCCTTGATGCGCTGCACCTGCTGCTTGTCGGCGTTCGTCACCAGCTTCAGGTATTCGCTGACGTTGTCTGCAAGCAAATCGATTCATTGCCTCCATGTTCCAGATTCAGAGTGTATATGGTACCTACCATCTCTAAGCTTTTGTTCAGTACGTATTAGATCCTTAACCCTAGTTATCTTATGTCCTAAGTGGCCGATTGTAGCATTTGTTCGCGTGTTGCCGTCCGAGTGCACGCCGGACGCGTCCGCCTCGTCCTCGGGCTTCACGTGCTCGGAGCTGCCGTTCGAGATGTACGACGAGGGATAGGTGAGATCGGTGCTGGTGTCGGCCGGGTCCAGCTGTCCGCTGGACTCGTCCGCGTTGTGCGCGTCCTCCATGTCGGCTGGCGAAGGGCGCGATGTCCAACCGGGCGTGGAAGTCGCAGCAGCGCCTGGCGAACGGTGCCGATGATGCCAACGCGAGTGGCTCACGCCATCAGACTGAAAGCAAACAACCAAACAAATTAGCAATCACTCATCATCTCGCATAAGTTTAGTAAGTTGTCAAAATCTCATCTAAACTCCAAACCAACGATATAATCCTGAATTTGAGCTGGTGGGATTATCATTTGCGCTTGGAAATGAAGATAATTTCAAAAATGCACCCACAGAGCTATGAAACATATTTAGAGTACTAAACAAACGAGTTGCTTTTCATATAAAGCCGGGGGATTTATTTCAGGATATAAGGGAAATGTGGGATATGAAATGAAAATAGAAAAGCGCTGTAAATGACATAATCACAAACAGAATGAACGTGCAAGCTAAAAATCCACTCGGAATGAATATAAATGAATCAATAACTAAATGAAATGTGGATCATGGATGGAAATGAAAACATTAGAATAACTGGGTGAAGAAAATAAGGAAAATTGATGGCTTAACAACTGAAAGCTATAGAATTGATGAAGTCATAAATAACTTCTAAGGTTTACTAGATTTCACTTTTATATTCAAAGAAACATGTTTTCTTTTTTCGAAAATCAAACATTTGAAGAAGAAAATGTTTCACTTCTTATGGGAAATATTGTAGTTATCAATAGGCAAGAATTTTAGGTTCTAAGTTCAAAACGTATCTTCTTATCGCATAAACAAATACAAATTATGATTAGTTATGATAGCACCCGGTGCAAAAAAGTAGAGTGCCAACAATTGAGTATGCAAGGTCGTATCAGTTAGTTCCGCGAATCCTTTATCCGCTTCATCCGTCATCGAA
>JARJDZ010003156.1:0-10856 GCA_030264555.1 Aleochara sp. GC000083
CAGCTTACAAATAAGCGAGATAATGAGGGTTTTATTCAAATTTTTCTAGTTAGGCTCTGAAGTCTTGTAATGTAGTTACAAGTCAAATGTTTTAGTATTTAGTGTTAGTCTACAATTTAGTATCAGGATATAAAGTTTGTTTCATGAAATTTTACCACAAAGTCACTAACTAAATATGCATTGATTATATTTTCATGTTCCAATTAAATTTGTAAATTATTTTCAAATGAAATCATTTTAAAAGTAAGCTTTCTAAAAAACAGACATTTTTGCAAAATTTTTCTATTAACTATTAATATTGTTCATCTCCTTCTGAAAAAACATTTAATATTCTTAATACTAATTACTACATTAAATAATGTTGTCGTTGATTTGCCAATTGATTTGCAATCCAATCCAATCCAATTTCCAAATTTTCTTCCAAAATACATTGTACTTTATTTTATTATTTTTTAATTAAATTTTGATTAAATGATTATCACATTAGTACTCTTTTTGGGAATTGACTACATTGTCTTAAAATTTCATGATATAAACTATAGGAATTTTGAATTACTCTAAACAATTTTCTTTATTACTTTCTTAGGAATTTCAACTTAAATTCTTCAATTCTTAACTGAAGATTGTTCCTCATTTTTTGTCGTTTATGAAATTGGTAATATAAATATTGTTCAAGTCTGAAAAATTAAAAATATATCTTAAAATAACAACGAAAACTTACATAGAATAAAGTATAAAACTTTTTAGGTTTAGGAAAACTTTAGTTAAATTTTATTTCTTAATGAACTAGCATTAGATTAGACTTAATATAGAACTGAAGAATGAAAGAAAACATGCGCTTGTGATAAGTATAGAAACCGTATACATAAAGTAAATTGATTGTTTGGTTAGTTTTCCCTATTCAATCAATTGGTGATTGGGGAATTCTAAAATTAATTTCGATATTTATACATCGAACCAAAGCTAATTTCGACCAAGTTTAGACACCAAAGTCAGTTCATATCTGATTTATTTATCGAAACATAAATAAACTTACAAAATTATGCGATAACCAAAAAGGAGTTTATTTAATAAATTCTATAGAATTTCATTCATTTTTTGTTTCTGGGATTTCAATTTGATAAAACTAAATTTGATAAAACTAAGAAGTTAATTTACAAAAAAGAAAAATATTTGACACAAATGAAAGTAGGTTAAATACCTGAAGAAAGAAACGAACCAAAAACAACTGAAACGAAATTTACCATTGAAATCGAAGAAGTGAACTAAACTGACTAAACGATAGTGAAATTGCTTTGGAATGAGGCGCACGTGACTTAAGTAAACGAAGCACTCGAAGTGATGACAGTCCAATAAACCGAACCTGAAGAAAACCCGAAGAAGTGAAGTTTGTATGAGACTCATATTTAACGAATCCAAACAAATTCTCCTTCTTGATTCCTCATAAACCACTTTCCATCAATTTCTGCCACTTTCAGCTACTTGAGAAAACCCCAGAGGAAATCCAAGAGTGTTGAAGCCATCCGGAATGAAGAGACCGATAATTATAATTGGCACTTGACTGATGCGTGTTAATCAATCAGCGAGTAATTGTCGAGCGATAAATTTAATTGAATTAATTAATCCCATCGGATTGGAGGGCGGATCTCGGAGGAAATTCAACAACAATCTTCGACTTGTCGGCCATTCATAACGGCCGTCGGTGATGGCGTGCAAGTGCAATACCAATTCATGCACGTCCTGGCCGAAGGAAGATTGGATGAGGGCGATGAAGAAACGAGTCGGTGCGTGCGAGACACTCGGCCGAAGATTAAATTGAACGCAGCCTCGAAAAAAGAAGCCTCCATGGAACGCACTGCATGTTCTTTCGTCGTCGTCGTCTTGTTGCATCTTCTTCTTCGTCTTCGTGCATGCTGTATTATAATGCGGGATTGAATATCGCCGCGGACGCGATTGAGAAGATGAAAAGCACCAGCGACCAAAAAGCTCCACGAAGAGATGAGGATGAATGCATCATGTGCAGGTCTGTATTTAGTCTAAATGGCATTAAACAGGCTTAAATTATGTAAGCGCAATTAATCATGCTTTTAAAGGCTATTACTTTTTTTATTTCTTTGATTTTTGATATTCATTCAGAAGCCAACGCAACATTTTCTACCAATTTTCTTCAGATTGGATAATTGGAAGAATAGTTCTAAGAGTTTTTTTTGATTTGAGACGTTTTGTTTTGCCTGGGAAAAGAAGAGATCGGATCGCAAATGAAATTACATGATTATAAAGTACCTCGGGGAATTCACAGGTGAATTTTGCAGAAGTTGACGCCCACACTTGCACGCATCTTCTTGCAGGAAGATTCCATGCATGGATGATTCAAGAGTAATATTTTAATCACGTTCCTCGAGCATTTTTTGAGTGCATTACTAGTTCTTGTTGCTATCTTTATTGAATATCTTCAAGGGTAATGGTCGATTATGTGAAGAAGATTACATGATGCAATTGACCCCTGTTAGCCAAATTGTTATCTAGGAAAAGATCAAATTTATCATTTTTTAGATCTCATAATTTGATGTTAAGATGTAATTTTAGTTTCAGGTAATTTCTTGCAACTTTTTCTATGATTGCAAATTAATTAAAGTTAAGTAAAAATCAAATGTTATTTGGAGGAGAATTAAATTTAATTTCTAGACTTTTCCAGAACCAAAGTATTTGTTGATGTTGAACCAATTAAAGTTCTAATTTTTAGTTTTAAAATGAGCCATAACAAGAAGTTTTGCCATGACAGTTCTTGTGATTCTAATTGTTATTTTAAAAATGGTTCACTTTATATAATTATCTGAATTTAATAATACTTAAAATTTCCAGTTTTTCAGTAGTTTCCTTGGTAAATTTCTGAGTAATTCTTTTCTAGAGATCGTCTAACTTTTTGGGAATCATTTTTTAATAAACCATAAAAAATTCCAGTTTTTAAATAGTTTTCTTAGTAAATTTCTGAGAAATTGTTTTCTAGATCATACAACTTTTTGGGAATGAATTTTTAATAAACATATCTAGGAATTTGTTAAAATTATTGATGATGAATTCTGGGATAAAATTTATCTATAGAAAAGTTTATGTAGTAAAAATTCAAGGTGAATAAAAGTTTTGTTTCAGATTATTTTCTGCAATTTCTAAGACTTGACGAAAAATAATTTTTATTATAAGACATTTTTATGGCCAAATTTTAATAATAATATAAAATTTACATTTTTTATTCATATTCGATTTCTTTGCAATTTTCTAGAAATTTTTTGCTTTATAATTTTTATCAAAAAATGATGATGATGTTAAATTTGGCTTCCAAATTCTTTAATCAAAAAACTTCCTTTCTTTCAGTGACCATTCAAAATTGAAAATTATAATTTTCATTTCGAGATAGAAATTTAAGACACCAATCAATTTTTGTTGACCATTGATATCTTGGTCATTGATTAACAAAACTTCTTCTAAAGAAAGTAAAGTTAAACAAACAGAAATGAATTTCGAGTGCAATTAAATATTTGCTAAATATTTCCATACAAAAAATTCTGACGGTCACTGACGAGATGCACTCGACTGCTAAAAATGCAATACCGTTAAACAAATTACCTTTATTTGCTCACCTCACAAAATTTACACTCAACTCGCACATCCAACAATATTTCATTACTTCTCTCTCACCTCTCTGAGACATTCTGCACATACGAGACCGATATGTTGACATCTTTAATGTGGATGCTGCATTTGAGCCATCGGACTTCTTCATTTCCGCGAGGCCAACGAAAATATTCCAGCCGGAATCCGCGTATTTCCAGACATGAAAGGCCCAAGTTCCGCGCACCAGGAACAAAACGAAAATGACCATTGTTTATGCAATAAAATCCCATTCCAAAGCGTCTTTTTCGTCTTATTCTTGCGCTCGTAGTCCAAGTATAAAAATATCTTCTTACATGTTTGATTTAACACAAACGCAAAGTTCGAGTTCCTCGAATCATTCATTATTTAGATTCACTGATCCACATTCATTGCATTTTTGAATGCATTGAAAATTAGTGCGATGCAATTAAATTTTGGTCATTGAACTAAAATTTTTGCTAATTTTGTAAAATTTTATTATGTAGAAAATAAAAGTTAAAAATTACAGATTAAGATGTTATCCAATTTAGAAAGATCGATTAATCTTGGTAAGCTTAATGAAAACAAGACATGGAACAAATACAAAAAAGATAAACTTCTTGGAGGTAAATCTTCCATGGTACTACATCTTTAGTTCCAGACTGAATGAATGAGTTAGTGAACAGGCTGTAATTACGTATCATATTAATTGATTGGAATTTAATTGAATCGTATCGCAGACGACAAACAACTACAAGAACCAAAAAAGAATAAAAATCCATTCTTGTTTTTTCATCCTTGATTTTTTTAATTGATCCCAATACTTTTATTAACATGAGATGAAAAGTAATCAGTTGAAAAATAACAGATCAAGAAATAAGGAAGCTATAAAAATTGGAATTTCTTGAAAGAAAAATTGCAACACTCTGTGGATTTACTCAGTCTAGATTTACATGCGAATTCATTAATGTAATTAATTCAACACGAAGCAATGCAATCCACAAGAAACGACAGAGCACATGCATCAAGAAGCTCTTGAGTTTACCATATCACTAAATATGTGTGGTCTCTCATTCTTTTCTTCAGCGCCTTCATTCTTGATATCATTACACAGGATGATCCTTAAAATCATCAAAAAGGATCTTCCCAAAAATTTCGTATACTCGTTTTCAGAAAAAGTTTTTGCTCTATCACTAAAAACTTTTTTCTTCACTTCATGGTAATTAGATGGTAAGTAGATTTTGCAAATTAGTTGACAATAGATTTGCATATTGAATTTCTGATGTAGTTTGTGTCTACATATGGTTGAAACTATAAATAGAGCAAATACTCATTGAACTGCATACCAAGTTCAATGCGTTTGCTGTGCAGAACATTGCAAAAAATCACCACCAATAACTACACTACATAACTACAAGAAGTGCATATAGGAATTCATTTCATAACTTAACTTCGAGTTGATGGGTTGATGGGATGCAGTCTTCTAGGCCAGCAGATCATTTGTTCTTTTACGACTTGCGGTCATTATGGTCACTGCTCAGATCTATGCTTGAAATCAATACATTGATTTAGAGATCCAGGCTTGGGTTTCATTGGTCTTCATTTTTCTGATTTTCTGTTATTTTAAATGATAGTTCAATTTGTCAATAATCAACTGACTTCAATTGGCTTCATCAACAATTAATTAATTTTCAATCACAAGCTTGGAAGAAAATATAAACCGGAAGTCAATTGTAATACAATACTTTTGTATTGAGATTAATTTAATTTGCTTACATAACAAAATCGAATTCAAGCACGTTCTGAATACATCATCAATCATCTCGAAAAAAAATATAATAAAGAAAATTCCAGTCATCATTTTCCTTTGGAAATTCAATCAAAAAGTCAGTCAAAATTCAAGATTTTAAATTCCTATATGAAATGAAATCTTATGATTTCCAAACAATAAATAAAATTCTTGAATAATTGGAATGATAACAAGTAATGAATGGTTAATTGTCAATCAATGGGTTTATTGTCTGCATTGACCAGATGTGCAATTATTATTTATACATTATCAGCAAAATTCGAATTATTTCCATCACACACTGATTATGATTACGAAGAACTTTCCAGTTATCCTTGTTTATCGTGCATTGCACAGTTTGTTTATTTCTTCAACAGTTGATTCAGTTGGGATTTGGTGTTACTGATAACGGATTATATTGTTTATGCAATTGTTGAACACAATGCAGGCTGACGAATGGGAATTGGGCCAGGAAATGATTACTTCCGTCTTTGAAGTTCTTTGTTTGTTGTTTAATTCAATCAGTTTTCAAGTCGTTCGATTTATTGATTTTGTCAAAATTGCAAATAAATTGCAAAAATATCAAATATGATTATAAAATATAATGTGGACATTTCAAACGTGAAAAATGATAAAATGATAATAGATTTCAGAGAAAGACTAACGCAAAAAAAATTGCAAATTTAAAAATGAAAAAAAATAAAATAAAATAAAAGGGCAATTTATTGCATATAAGAAATAGCTGCATGTGTATACACGTAATTGAATTTTGCATCTGATTGCCGATGCACGTTTTGTTGATAAGCCCACGCACAACAAATACTCAAACGTTGAGGACTAACTGGATGGACAAGAAACCAAACGAAGACTTACACGCACCAATACACCAAGAAAATAAGTGAACTTATATGAAACTTTACTTAAATGTTCTTGGAGTTTGGTATGGAGTAGTATTCGAGTGCAAGTACATAGTGCACATCGTCCCAAGCTTGCTAGACAAATAATAAGCAATGTATAAGTTGCATTATTACACGCATCTTCTCGTTGAGAACGCGCATTGCGATAATAAACAACTATTTATTTCATCCTGCTGGATCATTTAAAATGTCTGCATTTAGTTTTAGTTTGTAGGAGACAATGCGAAATCACAATAGAAATAATATCACTTATTGTTAATAATTTCTTGAGAAATTCGAACGTAAAGTTGAAATTTATCAACATTGGTGATAACAATACAATCACACAGAGAAACCAAATGGGAAATTGGTGAAAAGTGCTCGATTTTATTCCCGTATTGTTTAACAAATTAATGGTGCGTTCATGTGGCACCATCACGAATGCAAATTAATCGGCGATAATGATTGTAAAAATATTCTTCCATTCAGTTGAGAAATTTTCTATTGGAAATTTATTCCAAGAAAAAATGATTTGTTGAAGTTGAAGTCAACGAATATTTTTTTAACTTTTTTTATTTTATTTTTGGCTTTTGGTCTGTATCATGGTCCTTTGATATCGATGAAGAAGAAAATCAATACAGTGACATTGTATGTAAAGGCTGAGAAGATCCAGAGGAAGAAGACGATGAAGAAAAAGTGATAGGATACGAAGAACTGCATCTGATTGAGAACTTGAATTGTAATCCATGAAAATCCACGTACGAGCCATGATTTTCGACTTCCCAATGACTGAAGAGTTCTCGAGACATTCTCAGTTGATAAAAAACTAGGATTGGGATTGGTTTTCAAACTGGGTGTTCCAGAAAGTTACCAAATATTTCAAAAGAAGTAAATTCTTTGGTAAACTTTTTGCTGAGGTTTTTCTAGGCTTAATGAGGATTTTCACAAAGATTTTCAATTACCAATTGATTGAAAATCATTGAAGAGGTGCCTAAATGACAAAAAACTAGGATTGGTATTAATATCGACACTGAGTGTTACCAAAAATTTACTAAAATTTATTGGTAATTCTTTGCTCACTTTTTATTATTATATTTCAGTGTTTTTTGTAATATTTTCAATTACCAAATAATTAAAAGACATTCAAAAAGAGCTCTAAAGATAAGAATACCATTATTGGTATTGATACCAAAGTTGGATGTTATCATATTTACCACATTTTACAAATTCGTGAGAATTACTTCAAAAATCTTTTTATTGTATCTGAGTGATTTTTTAATAATTGTAATTTACAAATGACTGAAGAATATCAAAAACGTACCTCTTGAAAGATTTTCAGTTGTATCTAAAGTGAGTGTTTCAAAAATCTTGCCAAAAACTTCAACTGAAAAGATTTCTTAGAAAAACTTTGAGATTACTTTTTAAAGTTTTTGAATGACGTTTTGCAATTATTTTAACAGCCCATGGTTTCAGGGCATTGAAGGTATATTCCATGGATAAAAACCCAGAATTGGTTAAACCATTTAAACTGGATGTTACCATAAACTTACCAAAAATCTTCAATTCAAAAAAATTCTTGTAAAATTTAATTTCTTGTTTCCTTCAGGTTTTTAAATGATTTTTATATAGATTTTCAATGCCCCAAAAATTGCACAGTCTCAAAAACATATCCAGTTGATAAAAAACTACTACTACCATTGATATCTAAACAGAGGGTTACCAAAAACCCATAAAAAAGTACCAATTCATCAAACAGACGATAAAATCTCTTTAATTACTTTTTTATTGTGTTTCAGGTGATTTTTGGAGTCCCCAAATTCTAACTGTAACCCAAACTAGTGGGAGGTACCCATTAAACCCATCAAAGAACTAGAAAGACCCGAAAGATCGACGAAACAAAGACATCCTAGTGATCCGAAAAAACCTAACTCACTCGTTGTTTATTTGTTGATGCAGTCTTGACTGACCATCACCCATCTTTGTCCCATCAACTCCTAAGAAGTAAGATGATAAGAAGAAGATGGCAAAGCGAAGGGCGAAGGGTTTGTGGGCCCACTGAGGAATGTGCCCCACGAGCACCAACTCTAATGAGCCCTTGGATCGTCGTCGATTGTTATGCAAGATACTCTCTTGGTTTCATTGCCTTTTATTGTACCTTTAAAGGTGTCCGGTTCCATGGGACCATTTTTTGTCCACCCTATTAGCACACGCAACCGGAATTCGAACGGCGGCAAATTCAAATAACCGCCGAACAAATTATCACCACATTGAGACAATTTGATGGAAATGATGGGAAATGTTGTTGGAGGTAATTAAAATAGAAATTATCCCGCGTGGAAATGATGTCAGACGCGTGTCGGTTGACAAATTGCTTTAGACGCGAATTTTGCCATCAATAATTATCATCGTCGTTGGTTGAATTTTGCACGCTGCTAATGCGCACGCAAATAGGAAAGGTCGTTCGTTTTCAGATGATTGTTAATTGCTCTCCAAACAAGTTTCCATTGCCATAAATTCGATTCGACGAGTTCAGCGAAAAATTCCGCATTAAAATTCGAGATTTCTCAGAAAAAACTTGCAATCAATATTCAAAATTCGTGGCTGCATTTTGAGCGGTAGTATAACATAATGACAGAGCGTAATAACCCGTAATTATCTTCAGTCCGCAGAGGTATACGTTGGTCCGAAAAGCGCCATCATCGAAAACGAAAATCGAAGAACAACAGAACCGACCGCTTCAGTTTTTATCGCATCTTCTTCGCATTGTGTCGTCGGAGGCATCGTGTGCGGCAAGTGCTCCTCTTTCGGCTGGGTCCTCGGGGTCTCAACGTCCATCCACGTCCATCGGGGTGGATGCCTCCCGAAGAACGCGCACAATACGCGCATAATAATCGTAAATGTTTCTCGGAAGCGCTCAAATTGCTTGTTCCCAAACTTTTTTTCTTCTTGGTTTCGCAAATCTTCTAGATGGTTGTTTTTGAGTGGGACAGGATGCAAATTATAGTACTTACATGAGTGGGTCCATCCTTCCAGTTGGAATTTAAAAATTCTTCACCACTCGAAGAGGAGTCACCGGCGCACATGCGCACTCGTCTCGCGGCGCGAATCAATGCGACTTACTGGAGCACTTACTTAAGCACGAAGCGTGGGACAATTATTGGAACGCGCGCACCCGCAACCGACTGAGCGTGTTGCGTCTGCGTAGCGAGTCTCTCTCGGATGCTTCGACCACTCCGGTGGGCCCTTACCGACGCTCTGCGCGGTCCTCCGCTGCTGCTGGACTGCGCCGCGCCGACCTGACTTAAGACGGTGGTGGTGGTGGAGGTGGTGGATGGTGTCCCGGACGGCCGGCCGAGATTTACGCATTGATTCCATGCGTGAGCTCTTTTTGACCGTCACTCATCAGCAGGAAGAAGCGGGGACCCACATTTCGGTTGGTTCCTCCCAAAATGCGTCCGAAATGATTTGCCAAGGTTTCGTGCGGATTTCGAGCTGATAAGATGTGCTAATTTTTGTAATCTCATTGTGAGTAGGTTTCGCTGCGAGAAACCTTCCCGGAAGGTTGAAACATTTGGTCCACACATTTTTTCCTCCATAGAAACTTTTCTTGACCATTTGCTTCCTACAAAAGTCAACCAAACAATTGTCACCAATGTGTGATATTCTTGGTAAACTATCACAAGAAACTTCCGCATTTACTTAAGTATTACCAACGAACCAAACAATTTTGTAAAATTGCAACGAATTTTGCAAACGATACCAACTTATAGACTTTACTGTCTGCAACCTTTCATACACCTGAACTGGAAATCAATAACGTACAGAAGGTAAATGTTATTTGTTAGATTTTCTGACAAGCAGATGTGTTCGAAATTCTATTTTGGATCCAATTTGGAAAATATGTAATAATAGAGATTAGCTATTAACTAATTGACAAAACGGAAGTACGCACTAATTGTGCGCCTTCGAATGTGTCCAGCAGGAAGCAGCGACATCGAATGAAATGTGATAAGACACATCCCGCGCCCACGAATTTGTTGTATTCTGATGATGATATTCGGTCGCTAAGAGCACGGATTTGTGGCACAATTTCCACGCGTTATTTCACACTTGATGTCCGAATTTTTTGGGATTTCATTCATGAGGAATCTGGTTGTTACTAGACGGATTTTGTGATAAGGATTTGTCCTGCATAGAAACCGCAGTAACGGAAGTTCAAAACTTATGTGAATATGTGGTTGCCTAATGTTGACACCATAAAATAACGAAAATTTACAAAATTCCTCATTTCTTCGGTATTTTGTTTGATTCATTGTCAAACATTTAGTAATATAAGTTTTAAAATAAATAACAATTTTAAATTGTGCAATGATGCAATCGATTGTTTTGAAGTTAGAAATGACAATTTCAGAAATAACAAGTTTTTGAAAGTGCAAAATTTAAAATGAAAAAAGCAAAAGACTTACAACCCGAATGGACACGACCTAACTAACCCAGACTTACAACCCTATGATGGCAACTTCCACCACGGTTGGAACGTT
>JARJDZ010003157.1:0-21782 GCA_030264555.1 Aleochara sp. GC000083
AAACTAATGGACCGATTTGGATGATTCAAACGGCATTAATCGTATTTTGACGAAAAAATAACATTGGTCATGGTCCCGAATCTCTGTGGGAATCAGAAATACCTGAACTTAAAAAATGTTGTCCTAAAAATTCAAAATTTTCGCTTTTTTTCGCGTCTTTAACTGCGTATAACTTTTAAACGCTTAGACCAATTAAACTAAAGTTGGAACCAAATTGTAGGTCTTGACGAGCACTTTCCAAAAATGTATGGGTTCATGCCCTTTTGGCCATTGGGAAGCCAGAAATCGCGTTCGAAGAAAAAAATTGAAAAAAAAGTTTGTAGCGAAAAAAGTGATATGAAATCCTTAAAATCGCTCGAGTTTTCAAAAAATTTCATATCTCCGAAACTAATGGACCGATTTGGATGATTCAAACGGCATTAATAGTATTTTGGCGAAAAAATAACATTGGTCATGGTCCCAAATCTCTGCGGGACTCGGAAATATCCGAACTTGAAAAATGGGGTCCTAAAAATGCAAAATTTTCACTTTTTTTCGCGTCTTTAACTGCGTATAACTTTTAATCCGTTGAATCAATTAAACAAAAGTTAGAACCAAATTGTAGATCTTGACGAGCACTTTCCAGAAATCTATGGGTTCATGCCCTTTTGGTCACTGGGAAGCCAGAAATAGCGTTCAAAGAAAAAAGTTGATAAAAAAGTGTGTAGCGAAAAAACCGATATGAAACTCTTAAAATCGCGCGAGTTTTCAAAAATTTTCATATCTCCGGAACTAACAGACCGATTTTTATGATTCAAAGGGCATTTAGTATATTTTGACGAAAAAATAACATTGGACATGGTCCTAAATTTCTGCCGGACTCGGAAATATCCGAACTTGAAAAGTGGGGTACTTAAAAAGGCAAAATTTTCATTTTTTTGCTTTTAATTGCATAATTGCGTCCAAATATCGCCCGCAACTAACTTTTTGCACGTCGGTTATGATGAATTACTAAACACAAACAATTCACTCGTACAGCATTCCATCCTCGCCAAAATGCCTGCAAACTTCCGCGCACGGCAAACATCTGAATTTCCAAGAATGCCGGCTTGAAATTGTGTAGTTGTTGTTATCGTTCATAATGGCGCTGCGGAGCGTTTACGAATTAACGCTAATACACTGAATAAAATTACGTTTCGGCCGTATGGTATTACTGCTCTAGTGGATAGGATAATCATTAAAATGCCGCCAACGCCGCTACTGCCGCCGCCATTGCTTCAGAATTTAACAGCTATATCTGTATACACAACGCGTATTGTGTGGCGGCGGTAGACAGAATCAATAACACTAACAGAGCATAGAGAGATGGACTGGGGGGCCGACCGTGCCAAGAATAGGTCCGCCAATATTTGATGCAACAATTTCACTCAAGTTTTCATTTAGTGTTATCCGTTATTTCAGCTCATGCGCAACTTGGAAAGTCATACTCGGCGTAAATTTACGGACGTGTTGAAACTCTTCGCGGGGCTGGTTCTGAATACGAACGCGAAAATGACTGCGGGGAAAGCTCTTTTACATGCTCGACGTCGGCGAAGAAGGTGTCACTCTTTATTGTCACATCACGTCGACGAAAGAGTGATCTGGATCATTTGAGTTTTTCTTCCTTCTTGGTGTCTTTCGTTTGTCGCAATTTTTCCATCGGCGCTTCATGTTAATCAATATTTCTTCTCGGTGGGCAAATCATCCGGAAAAAGTAATTTCGGATCAAATAATGTCCAAGTCTTTCAGTTTTCGATTACGGCCACTATAATGGAGCGAATTGAAGTGGGGGGAAATAGTAGATCGGAGGAAAATCGTAGACAAATAACGGGGGGAAAAGTTTCTCCATCATTGACTGTTTCTTCATTTCCTATGTACGCTGTCGGCCGGAATAAATAAAAGGGGTTTATTTTCGCGTTTATTGGTCGTGCGGTAATTAAACGTCCGATATTTTTGTCGCATGAATGTTTTACTTGGCGTTATTTTTCCGCATGAAATTTTCACTTTGCGTTATTTGAACGTCACTACACCCTCAATATTTTCTTAATTCATCATCGGTAATGGATAAAACCACTTCCATGTCAGAATCGTTTAGATAACTACAATCATGCTCGAAATTGAATGATTTATTACCTGCGCACTTCAGACACGTCAATTCTGAAAACAAACGCTTCGATAGCTTCTTCAATAGCAGACACAACAAAGTATTTAGCGCTCGACTACTATGTGCGGAATTAATCGATCATAAAATCGTTATCGTCGAACGATAGTTTGGATTGCAAAACTTTGCCCAAACCACGCGCACGTTTCTTCCCCCCACCACTCTCACTCGAACAAAATATCTATATACACACACGAGAGTGGATGATTATACATCGCTTAGCTGATCGTTCTTGCGCTCGTTTGGAGGCGGCTTGGGCGAAATTAGCTGGACTTTGCGAAGCACGCTCCGAATTTAAAGTTTCCCCCCACACACACATTACACTCGATACGTGTGCAACTTTTGTCCGCCACAAGTTAATTTCGAAATTGCGGAATTTGTTCATGTGTGGCGTGCTGCCCCCCCTATGGGGCATCGATTTCTTATTATTTATGCTCGGCAACTTTGCACGCTGTGCACGTGTCGCGTGCGCGGAAAGTTGCCCGCTAATTTTCGGGGGGACGCTGCGCGAAGAAGTGACACAAGCCGTTGGGGGGCGTTGTCGTACGTGCGCTACCACCAGTAGTACTAAAGTGGGGACAATGCAATTTGGTAATTAAGTTCCAAGAGCGCTTATTAGCTTCACTTCGTTTGCGGTTTATTTACTGTTTGCTGCGTGTAAACGCCATGTTGGGATTGTTGACGCGCCATCTATGATTCAATCATTTAATTGCGGCCGGCATTAACACCACGCTAATAAAATTTTATCGCCGATGTTAATAATATTTGCAACATATTCCGGAACAAGTCGTCGACAACGGTATCGCTCGAAAAGGGGGGATTTTATGCGAGGTACTCGCGAAGGAACTCCATTCTTTTTTATGGGTAATAAAACGAATCGAATTAATTAAATCCGGTGAAGGTGCGAGAACGCCATCTCTGGTTCTGGTACAAAATCACATCATACAAATGCCAGCCAATTTTATAATTTTCATTGTCCCCCCTTTTGCTCTTTCTTGTTCCATCTGGTAATCATTTAGTCTGCGAAAACGTAAAAATTATATCATCCTCGACATGCGGAAGCGAAAGTTTTACGTTTTTTTTTTGTCGGCGTTCGTTTCCGGAAAAAAAGGGGGACGAAATTGAGTTGGCGCAAAGTTTTCTTTCAAATTCTTCCAAAGCTTGTTTGCCATTTGAATATATTCGTTTCCCCCCATCTCGCGCAAATGTATGCAAGAAGTGTCAATAGTTCGATGGCTCGTGTTCGGTTCGCGGAAAACGAATCACAACATTTCTGCTCGCGTTCGAATATGTTAGCGAAATCTCAAGCTTGTTTGGGGGGAAATGTGGGGCGAGTGGGGGGAGAGTATGCTGAGTGAAAAACATGCGTTCGACGTCGATGCCGAATGGCTTCTGACGTTGGTGATGGTGGTGGCTGAAGACTTCCCAATTTCAGCGTTGTGTGTTGTCACATCAATGTTGAATGTCTGCACACGACACGATCAGTCAAACGAAACCTTCGCTAGTGCACTTTACTTTTCAATTTGGGGAAAATTTTGGGAAAATTTTTGGAAAAATTTTAAAATAGTTAATTGTGTCAACGGATTGAACTTTTCGATCGATTGAAGCCAATTTTATTATTAGCCTCGTCCTTTTGAAGCTACTAAAATATTAAATCCGGTCGAACGAAAGGCGCACACGCGGAATTTTCCGGGTTCATTGCATGCGCTCGATGTGTCCCGCCGTAAAAATTCAATATTCCTAGCTTTCCACTCGGGGCTTACAAATCCCTGGAATCATCTATTAGAAATGCATTGCAATCGATAAGATTGGTTCGACCCGATTAGCGAAAATTATTTCGCTGAAATTTAATCTATTGTTGCTGAACGTGGGGGACAATCCCATAAAATTAATAATGCGCCATTCGATGGAGAGAAATAAAATGCATCCACCCGGTAATAAAGTATCAATGGAAAAATTAAATTGGAGGAAACTTTCCAATTTCGCAAGACCGACCAATTTCATTCCGTGTAACGTGACTGCAATTTCAATCATCAAGAAACACAAAAACGTAAATAACAAGAATCTGATTGCTATTATTTTCCCGGAAAATGGGCGGTTGGGGGGGAGTTTTGTGTAAACGCCCAACGAAATAGTTTGTTTATATTATACACATAATGCGGACGCAAAGTTTCGTCGAGAAGTTATTACAAGACATTTGTTTCCTGGATTTTAACTCCTCTCCTCGGGCGTCAGAAGCACTCCCCGGAATGGATCCCCCCCGTGGGGGGAGTACGACGCGACAATGGCTTGTGGACCCACAATTGTAAAGTTTTTCGCAACGTGCGACGCGTTAAGAGACTTCATTTCCTTTTATGCGCGAGCATCATAATTTTGTCAACTAACTTGTAACTTGCGCGCCGGAAGAGCTGCGAATTTCCACATTTACTCGTCGGGCGCATCCGGTTTAATAAAACGCGAGGCGTGGAAATCGCGCGACAATGAATGATGAAAGGCGGCGATTATTGGCGCGGAAAACAAGCGACTGCTAATTGGAATTATGTGACACATCAGGACGAATGCACGGATTACGCTTCGTTGTTGTTATTTTCCGGCAATCAATGTTGCCGCATACAATTTGCCTAACGGTTTCATTAGACTCGTTCGGCCGGAATTTCAATCACGACCTCAACGCAAATATTTGCCACCGACCAGTTGATCAATCAACAACTTATGATAATTTCATTTCGATGCATTCATTCAATTGATTCAATCAAACATCAATAGTAGTTTTAGTCGAAAATTACCGGTTCTGGATCGCACCCCACTACGATACCCAACTCCGCCCCTTTGTATGGTGGTAACTCAGTTGCTAGGGAGATTTGATGCAACTTCAGAGATTAAAACGAAACGTAAATGTTAGTTATCATGTGAAAAGTTGGTGCTTCCTTGAGGAGCAATTCCCGACGACTTTTTCTGCTCTTAAGAGTGGGTGGTGGCTGGGGGGAAAGTACGATAAGATGCTGAATGCTGAAATTACCGAGACGCAGTGAAGAGAGAACGCCATGTGGCACATTGTGCACGCTCGTTCGGTTTGTCCATGCGCCATGTTGAAATGTTGCATTTTTCGCGCACAGGTGCTGCAGGTTTTTATTGCGTCGCATTATTTAATGCTTCCGCGCCACTCTTCCAGAAGGCCGTAATTGTCCCTTTGTTCCTCTTCGGCCGGTAAAATCATCTCTGGATCTCTGTGTTTGTAAAACTTTCCGCGGATGGCAAATATACGACTTTTAAATGATTTATCATCAAGCAAACCGAGACGCTCGGTCGACCAAACGGTTTTCTCATTAGTGCGATTTTTTTCCGTGCGGCATTTTTTATGATAACCAGTGCACCTAAAAATTTTCCAAGAGGAATTATTTACGCCTAATCGGATTTTTGCAGTAATTAGCAACATTCTGCGCAGAAAAGAACGTGTGGGAAACGAAACATTGATTAATGTGGGGGGACTGGATCATTTGGGGGTTTTCCCTTCGTTTCGTTATTATCGCATCACGTATTTCATTGTATTGCCTTCGCGTGGAGGATATTAGCAGCCGCTCGGGGAGATGTATTTTCTTTTATTTGCTCTGGCATATCAGGTAGTTCTTTTGTTCGCCAACTTTGGGCGACATGGAGGGGGGAAACGAATTTGCTTCTGGAGCTCCTTGGGGCTGATCAATCAAACAGATGCGCGCACCTTGACAAATAAAAACGAAACGAAAAACCGGAAATGTAATATATGAATAATACATCACGGTAATGCTGAAGAGCCAACGAATTGACGGCGGAGTGGGGGGGATCTATACAATCCCATCATCATGGATGCGGCACTTATAATCTAGAAAATCAATTTCTAATGATACACTCCTACTAATGATTATTGCCTGATGCATTAGCGATGAGTCCATAGAAATGCATTTGCATTAATTAATGCGGGGGCGTTGCTAAAAGGGGGGAACTCCGTAGATTTAATTATTTAAAACGGAAACATTTATCCAAACCGCACAAAAAAAATCGCATTTATTTTAGGGGAATCGCATTAGGAGTATTAAGGATAAGGGCGCGTACACACTTGCGATAAATGAACGCGCGATCAAATAACCACTGGTGTTTTTCTCTGCGGTAGAATTCGGCAAGAAACGGGCGAGACGTACAAAACCGCGTTTGGGTACACAACGAGCAAAAAAAAACAGATCAATCTCAAAGCGACCCTAAGGCTCTTTAAATCTTGAAACCGTGGGGGGCAAAAACAAATTGACGGTTTGCATATTCAAAGCCCATTTGTCTGAGGCCAAAGTCAAGTCTGCCATTTTTTTTTCTTTTCTTTTCCCTCGATTCGCAAAAAAAACTTATTGTTGATAATAATTAGTATTGGGGGGAATGCTGGGAAAACAGTTTCAGCTGACAAATTGGATTTAGCGCGCATCGCATCGATTCGTTGCTTGCGAACAAGCATTTTCAATTTAAATTTCCCCCCGAACGCGCCAATGTGATTTGAACGTGAAAAATAATGTGAAGCCGTAAACTGGGATTAAATCATCGGGCAGAAACTATTTTAAGGACAAATAAAATACCGTCGGCAATTTGAAAATGTTAATTACAAAGTTATCCCTCTTCGATGCTATCCGTTCCCCCCTATCCAACTTTAGGAATTATCTTATAATTGCAGTCTGCGCTTCCAATTATTGACATTTTCCCGATTCGGAAAGAGTAAACTCGACGTATCCTTGCCGCCAGCTCTGGCTAGCTTGCCGGTCGAAATTGGGTCAACGGATTATATTCTCTATTAGGATTTCCCGGCGCGTCGTCTTGCATGCATGCACGCCTCCCCCCAAACCGCAGGATGTCTGTAATTGAAAGTATTATTTATTAGATTGGATATTCGAGCGCCATCGATCCACTTAAACAAATTTCGTGGCGCCCATCCACGAAAGAAATGCGCGAAATGTGGATTATTGTTTGCGCGATTTGCGTCCATCCGAAACTGCTAATATTTCATTCAGTATCCGTTACGCGAATCGATATAGACGACCGGAAGTACCAGATACAATCCGAGGCTGATGCTCATGTTATTGTTGTTTTATTGGCGCGCGCTATGCATACGGCACTCAAACTGTAATAATCGAGTAATCGGTTCTTTATGCGCGATTGTAGTACCAAAGGGGGGATTGCGCGCATGGATTGCACAATCCACTTAACAAGACAACACGGAAATGCGTTTTGGTTGGTATTCATAGCTGAAAATAGACGGAAATGGTTTAAGGTCTGATTTACCGGTTCTGAAACAAACAGAGTGTGTCAGCATTTTGTTCCCCTATTTATATTTAGTGTGGTCAGGAATGATAAGTAATTAGGGTGATTTAAACGAAGGGTGTTAAAAAAGGGGTGATTCACAGATGCACATCTCTTGAATTAGAAAATTCTAGAATAACCAGTGGCGTAGCATCTTTACCTACTTCATGTGAAAACAACTAAAGACATTCGAACAAAGATTTTCACGCTCGAATTGAAGCGAATTAAACGCAGATTATAAACACGTCAATCACATGCGCGAACCGAATAAAGTCTTCATTCTATCCTCCCTCACTCGTCTGTTCGGATATCTTAACGCATGTTTAATAAACGTAGACTTCGACGTCAACGTAGGAAGTGGGGGGAGTCACCGACGTAGACGTCGTACCAGCCGCCCACATCATTCGGGTGCAGATACCACCGACCGAATCCAGAAGGAAAATCGTCATGGTGCACGTTCATAATTAAATTTCCACGCCATATTTCCTCCGAAGACGTATCCATTATTCTAGTGCTTACCTTACGCTACCACACGTAGATGAAGACTTATTCCCCCTCTATCTTCTTCATTTTCGAATAGTGGTAGTCAGTGCAAATAGAAGTTAGAAAACCGGAAAATTCGCACGGGGAAACCTTGGGGAAAGCTTTGAAATGTGCGCATATAAATAACAAATGGGAATATTTAATTGAGTAGGGATGAAATGAGTAGACATTTATTATATTATTCATCAAATTGAAGTCTATTTTCGTCCACCTCTTCAAAATTACTTACTCAAAAAACTCGCTTCGTCGCGAAATTTCGTCACGTGTCAAGGGCGCTTAACTTTTATTAATTAGCTTCGAGCTTAAGACAGGCAGGGGTGGAGCAAAA
Organism: Aleochara sp. GC000083; assembly: GCA_030264555.1. NCBI lineage: Eukaryota > Metazoa > Arthropoda > Insecta > Coleoptera > Staphylinidae > Aleochara > Aleochara sp. GC000083. Next base: position 8,364 of record JARJDZ010003157.1, read on the forward strand.
AATTAATTGAAATATTAATAGGATATCGTATTTTCCTGACGTTTTCCCAATTTATTCCAGTTCACTTCCATCCAGAGTCAACTTCATATCATGTAATGATTAATTATTTGTTTCCCTGCGTTGCGAGTTGCTGGTTTGTTGTTTAGGGCTAGTGTGTAGTGTGCACATTAAGTGCACAAGACAAAAGCAAGAAATATGAGCGTTGCTGCAGAACAAGTTTATTGTCGCTGTGTGTGAGGGAGGTTGGGGGGGTTTTGGGGAGACTGCGGACTAATATTTTCAGGACGCGATATAAATGCCCAAAAGAGATTTTTATATATATATATATTTCTCAGCGGCACTGCATAAGTTTTTCCGGTGCGTACTCAGCTCGGGTCCAACGCCTCCAACAGGATCCACACCCCCTTTGGTCCAACAATTCATTCTTCTCACTACTCATGAGTTGGCTTCCTCATCGTCGGATGCTTTTCCCCAAACGCACTAAACATCAGCGCCACTCCCCCCACTACGAGCAGTCCTGGCAACACTTTATGGATGCTGGTGCCATAAAGTCTTATGCTCCACATATCATTTTCACCGTTGGTTTTTACGTTGGTTTTTGTTTGGTGGAACATGGTTTTGACATGGCCACCACAAATAATTTTATTATCGAAATTTTGTATCTTGTTTGATCCCCCAAAAAAAGAATTGAGGATAAAGAGTTTTGGTATTGATTGGAACTTGATTACGTCTTTTGGGAATTTTCTAAAGTTTAAGTTTAATAATCGCACAGTAAAAAAACGCACGTTAATTTAACGAATCGTAGGTAGAATATGATGAATAAGATACGATTCGGCATTATGTAAGAAAACCTCAGCCTTTTCTTCTCTCAACAAGGAGGATTTCCTAACGATCCCCCGCTGAATCCTAACGATGAGGGCGCTGCTGTAGCACACCGAAATCATTATACCTAACATTTACATTATTTGTATTTATATATTCATCTTCCATTCGCATCATCATAGAAAAGCAGGCAGCCATTTTTAAAGTAGCAACGAATTGTCGAACCTCAAGTTTCCCGGGTTTCGAGAACTTTTTGTTGGGGGGAAAAATATTCAAAAGGCTTACTACACACATGCAAACAGTCCACGGTTGAGTCCTTCTCTTCCAGCATTATCAATCGTTCGGATCTCTTCGAGCAACCCTAAAAATTATGCATGCCATTCGTAGATAGAGGCGAAAGGTATACGGCCGAATTGCTATTCGGGGCTCGGTTTCGATTCGCAGCAATGGCGCTGCTCCTTTTGCGGATGGTGCGCCGGGTGACCTACAAATTTTTTACGATGCTTCCTTCCCGCTTTTCGGGCATTCGCCTGCCATCCTCGTCGAAGTCGATTAAAATATAGGCAAGTTGAAAGTTTCGTCAGGAAACTAGCATTCCTGCATACCCGTAGTGTGGTGGTGGTGGGGGGTGGGATTAGATTAAATGTTGGAACTTTCCACTTTGGACAAATCCTTGTTGTAGTTTTATGAATATTGTTCCAAAGGTTTAGTCAAGGTTTCTCTCTACTTAAAGTTGGAACTTTCTAAAGTTTATCTTGAAAAAAAAAATTACAATATTTTTGTATGTTTGGAATTAAAAATAACGGATAATGAAGGGAAGAAAACAAGAGTTTTTTGAATGTATTTTTCCAATCAGTTGAGATCAGGGTCGCATGAGTTTAGAGAAGGTAGCAAGCCTAGGGTGAAACCGTAGAGAATTAGGGGAACCCCAGGTGTTCCCCCCTTTTGATATTTGACGAAGGGTGACCGGAACAGGGTCACAGAAATGAACCAGGAGGTGTGATTTTTGTGTTGTGTTTGTGAGTTATTGCACCCCAATGCGGAAGAAAAAAATCACCCCTATTTATATTTGATGTGGGATCTGAAGAATAGGGTCACAGAAATTTGGTATAGAATTGTCACTCGAACGATACCTCCTCTATAGAAATTCCTTTTATGCATGTGACGTAATTAAAATTGACGACAAATTATTTAGAAAGTCCGATCCTTCGAAAAAGGACGATTTTTCAACGTTACATTTTTAATCTCGTTCCGTAAAAAGTTATTCATACATAAAATATCGCCGCAGCTTCTATGATATTAATTTTTTATCGTTGTGGTTTAAACAACATTCGAGTGCATGAAAAATTTCCATTAAAAATAATCCATTAAAGTGCCGGCGTTCAAAAAAACGTCAGCGGGGAAAACAAAAAATATTTAATTAACCTTGCAACAACGACGAGAGTCGCCAAGTATTAGATTATAGGGGGGACGTTTTTGAGTGAGGGGGGAGGTGAGCTCGCATTACAATTTGCATTCGCAAAAAGTTGCCCGGCGCAATGACGCGCTCGTATTTTCGCGTTTTAATCGCCTTCGCACATTTCATATAACCCGAAAAACTTTGCGCCCAAAATTTAGCCGCACAGTGGCGGAGGCAGGGGGCGTTGTGTGTGACCGATTAGGCCGCGCGCATTTCATCAACTTTCTTCGGGGGGGACGTGGGGGGTAAATTCCGAACAAATCCTCTCCTTAAACTTTCGCTGCCTTCCGATGTTCGCCGCTTCTATCCGAGATAATCCCTATGATTACGCCCGCGCACGCAAAACTTTTCGCAATTATTATTACACACCAGCGACTCTTCAATACGCAATTGTTAAGATTTACGCATCCATAATGCATGAAGACATAAATCATGGTTTGCCCGGTCATGCATGGACCTGGAACCTGGATAGGGATCTATCAATCAAAACCCCCCGAAATAACAGAACAGAAAAAAATATTACAAAAGAGTGTGGTTATGTAAATGCAACGGGATTTATGACGTGGCGTTACACGATTCGTTTCTGGTTCGGATGTGGACTGACTGATTGAAATTTCAGGATTTCCGGAAAATTCTGAACTACAACACTGAACAATTTTCCTGATTTCCTGATTTTTAATTGAATGCAATTGAATTTTACGTTTACATTTTGGAATTTATCGGTTTACTTTTTTTTGGTGAAGTGTCATGGAACGTCGGAGGGGGAATTTGCCAACGTTCCAGGACAATTGTCAGGTATATAAACTCTGGAGTATATTTGTACACAAGAAGAGGCGTGGAATGCCAAAGAAGAAGCGTGTTGAATAAGTTCGGCGTGTTCGCATTGTTTAAATATTTAAGTGGAATACACTCGGTGTACGCCACGTAGTACTTCGCGTGCCCTACAACTCAACTTCACCCTCAGCCGTGGCGCCATCTTCATCCTCCTCTTCGTGCACATTCACTTTTCCACGTCCTTCACGTCCTCCAGTGAGTGACTCTCATAAATTTCCTTGCTTATCACTCATGCAATACCATTTTTTCTTCGTCGTGCCACATCGAGGACTAAATTTTTAAGCATTATTGACTTCTATTTATCCTCGTGTGGGGGGAAAATTCAATTTATAATTTTTCACTCCCCCAGCTTTAATTAGCCATGCTATTGTGGCGAATTTCATGCAGAATTTCTCTTCGGGAAAATATTTTTACATCGTCAAGCATGTAATTTTCCACCTGCATGGAATTATTTATTTTCCTCCTGGAGGCTGATGAAAACGTGCCATGATCCTCGGGATTAGACGCGCTTAAGAAATCCAGGTGTATCGAACATTGCGGAATGTGGCTCACGGCTGTAAGAAGCAACATACCACCCCCATTCATCCCCCCACTTCGTGTTTTGTCGTCAGGATTGGAAAATGAAAACCGTGCAAATCTGATATTAATTTTTCTTCCTTCCGTTCTCTTACATCGTCATCTCGTCGCGTAAAAGCGTTGTCGTTTTATGTGCTTAAGACCTGTGAGTAAATTGCCGCCCCTGAGGAACATCGCACCGCAGTGCATTTTTATAGTGATTACATGCAGAAGGAAACCGGAAAAATAGACGAAATGAACAATGCCAGACTGTAAAGGGGAATTTATTCCCGACCCCCCCTTGGTCGCTAATAATTTATTACCGAATCTACGCATGCATGGAAGCCTTCCCCCCACTCCACACACATTTCATTCATTTACCTGACAACGACGTTGTTGAAGGCCGCCATGGTAGCAGTTTTGCGGTTTAGGGAGCATTACCCCCCCGTCGGTGCCACCCCCGGTTGCGTGGGCGTATGAGTCATTTAATATTTGTAGCGCATTTATGCCGTGAAGTAAGACGAATTTATGGTCGGGCTTGGTTTTCAGGGTGCAGCCCCCCAGAAAAATAAATGCAATACAACCACTCTTACATGCGTCACCCACTATTCCGTGGGGGGTCTGGTTTTGATGGTCCAATCATGACTGTTGCTACGTGATTACATTAATCAAATTCCCCCCCAAGATCACATTAAATTTAAATTTTTGTCATCTGGACTTTTGGGGGGACAAGTCAAGAATTGAGGTGTCATCTTCATGAAAAATGCCCGTTATTTATAAACAACCCGTTGGCTCGTATTGCCCCCCACAATTTCCCCCACCATCAGTTAATCGAAGGCGCTTGCAATAAATGTGTTCGGAGTCACTTTTAATGCGTGCAAAATTGCGAACGGAGCAAGAGGAAACAATCATTAATCCTCATGCAATTTCCCCCCCCCCCCCCGAAAAAAAAAACGAATGTGACACGAGGAATCTACCTGACGTTTAAATTATCTCCACGCGTTTTTTCACTCATTACGTCTGCATTCATCCCGTCGAAGCACACATTCCTCCAGCGGGGGTGGCGGGTCATCAGAAGGACCACTAAGAAAATCTATGACCCTGACAAATGTTACGTAATGAATCTCTCTTACCTGCAGATTCGCTCAGTTACACTCCTCCGAATGCGTCGACGAAGAATATCAACGTCGTGAAACGTGCGCCAACTTTACGACAGCCCCCCTCGAACTTTGGCGGCGGCGGCGGCGGCGGCGTGAGACCCGTCTTAAGACCTTCGCGTGTCACACACTCTTCGTCGTCTCACCCGTCGACGACGACGCCGACGACGATGTCACCAACACGCTGGTCTCGGCTCGACTAACCGCAGCGCGAGCAGTCACCAACTGTGCCCTTGCCGCCTCCGGCATGAACCTCTCGGTCTGCGCATGCGCCCTTCACGAACGTTCCCCCCTTTTGCACCCTCCACGCCATATGATGCTTCTTGTGCACGTTCCTTCGACCCTCGGAGTCGGCCGCCGCCGCCGCCACTGCCGCCGTCGCTAATCAGCCCCCCTGTGCGCTGAAAGGTGCTCACCACCCTCGACCGCCACCCCATTCCGGACAGCAATTAACGAAAGCCCCACTAACCGCTAAGTGACGTTGTATACAAAGCTGGGGTTTTTTTAAGATATTGTAATGATTTTCGACGTTTTATTCGATTAAAGTGGGGGGGTCAGGCTGCCCCCAGGTTGTCAGGTTGTCAGTTGCAACATCATGGGGTTGGTGGGTTGTGAAGATCTGGGGCAGTTGAAAGGCACCGGGCGACATACAAGAAAGTCCCAGCATGGATTTAAGTTTTACCCTTCTCAGCCTTCTCCTTCCCCCCCATATAATACCCTAGGTTATGCGGGGCGGCAGTTGGGGGGCAACGTCAGGAAGTTTCATAAATGCAACGTAGGTCGACGTTGGAGCGCCCCCATCTGCACCCATGTTCCAGCGACCGCAACATTATCCGAAGGATCGCAACTCCATTCACTCCAAGTCCCATCTCTTCCTTATATTAATTATTCCCTGGGAAGTGTCCTTCACGTAATTATTTGCGCAAATTTCTGCTGGTTGCTAAATTCTTATCGTCTCTTATCAACAAATTTTCCATTTTGATATTTATAGCACATATTGCCAAAATTCTTTGGGGAAGCAAAAACGTTTTGACAAAAATTTTCTTTTAAATTTCTTTGATAAATTTCAAACTTAGAATCAAATTTGTAGTTGGAAAAATATCATTTTAAAATATTTTCAGGGAAAGTAAAAATTTCGTCCTTGAATTAAACTTTAACTTTTTAAATTTTCTTATTGAAATTTACATCACTAACTAAATTCTTATCTTATCTTTATACAAATTCAGAAAAAAAAACTTTGAATAGTTTTGGCAAAGTGCAAAAACATTTTCATCCTTTTCATCCTCTTCCGCCATTTCTTTTTGTATCGATACAAACATCTCGTGTATGTCTTCTGGCGATTGTCAACTAAGACGCTTTCATGGCGTCCCAAATTGAATATCTATACCGTTTCTGTATGTCATAGTTATTGCACCTCTTTCGTTTCGTTCGGCGGTGCGCTATCGGAAAAAGTCTTCGGTTGAGGCTCAAAGGGCACCGAACACCTCATTCACGCCACAAAGGATCAGAGGACAATTTCCGAGCGCAAAGAATTCCCCCCGGCGCAAATCGATGCCATCGCGCGCGCCATCTACCCTACCCAATGACACAGCGCGTTTCCTACCTTTTTGGCTTTTTGTTGTCGTTGTCGTTGTTGTTGTTGTTGTATCGTTTTTCCTGCCGTTTCTGCTCGTTGTTTTCTGTCGGGAAATTACTCGACATGTTATGAATTGCCACGCGAAGATTTGTTGAAGCGCGACGAAAATCGCCCACGGATAGGAAATTTATCCTTGCAATTTCCAGAAGGATAAATTGATTCGTTGCAAGTCGTTGTCGCATCATCATCGACGTCAATCGCAATTAGTTTTACCGATTCTGTTGAACTTCGTGCGATTCGACCGGATGTGAAGGAAGCCATCCAGCCATCCCCCCCTCCACCATTCTATGAATATCCTGTTGGATGTTATCCTTGGATAGTTATCGACTGTTTGTTACATTCATTGGTACGTTTATCACAAACTCATCAAATATTTCAAAATTATTATCCTTGAATTGATTATTTTTCGCATCCAATTTATCCTTTTTTGTCGAATTCTTCGAATTCTATTAATAAACCATTCCCGTTGGAGTATTTACCTGGAAAAATCCCGGAGTGTTGATAATTTAATTGCCCCTCTGGAACGGATGTACGCGAAAAAAAAAACATTGACGTCAATTCCGGGACGAATCCTTGAAGCGTTCTTAATCAGATAAACATCCAGCAACATTTTGCATGGAGATTTCGCAGTCGGCATGGGAATCGAATTAATGTCCATTGTGTGTATTGCTGCACGTGCAAATTAAATGAAGTGTAAGAGTTCTAATAGCGTTCGAAATCCGTGCGCACCATAATCCTATAAATCATTCACGATTATGTTGAAAATACGTTCCCACTTTGCTGGGAATTCTCCCAGCCCATCCCGGCGTACCTGTCTACTATCCTCGGCACACACGTGCGTATAATTCATGCTAAAACAGGAGTGCAGGCGAGGAGTGGGGGAAGGATACGTTGCCGCAGACATGTTGAATCTTGCCGTTTTCGGACTAAATTCATTAGAATTTAGCTCGTTTGTCACTCGAAAGAGCAGCGCACTTTGACTGAGAATGCGATGAATTAATAAAGCAATTGCTCTAGAATTTCACCGTGAGATTATCCTTGAATTATTCCCCCTGAATCAAGGAAGTAAATTCGCGAAGGGAAATCTAGTTTTTTTCCACTAAGAAAACCAAAAAAATTTACCAATTAAATTTGAAATTTTTATCATCATCCTTTGATAATTTTTTTTTGGGATGTTTTTGTCTCGTTTCGACTTAAATCCTTGTTAACTTTTTCGTTATCCTAGATACCACAAAAAGGATTTCAGGCCCTTTTGAGAACATGTTTGCGAAATCGTTATCATTCTCTCATTCCTTCCAAAAAGGTTCGTAATCCTTGCTGTCGAGTGAAGCACCACAATCGATTCCGTGGCACATTACAACTTCTTCGTATCAGGGAACCAACCCCAAAGTCTAAAATATCACTTGTTTATCTCCTCCCGACCAGTTGCACTCATAAATTCTGCATCGACTTGACAAATGTTTGGTTGGCGCTAGGTGCGACGTTCTGGATGCGACAGGAAGCGAATATAAAATTCATCAAGCGATTAAACTTGCCGCCATACTTTGTTTACATTTTCGGATGGAGGCGCCATGATGGTATATTAGAAAAGTTTCAAACTCCTCGTCGTCGTTGGTAGCGGCGCCCATTATAAATTAAATCTAATTTTGCACTCCTCGTTGCAGCCGCAATCCTTGTAGACAATAAGTAATTATTGCAACATCTTGTGTTGCATTCATAACGATGTAATATCATCATCAACAATTGCAAAATTTTTAGAAGTTGAAAAATGTGAAGTTTACCTGCAAAATATCCAACTTTTCAGGATAAAATTGGGCGCAAATTCGCAAGAAAACTTCAGTAATTGCCCGTCAATATCGATATCAACTCCGGAAGTATTATGCAATACGTACAATTGTACAACTTTTACAAGCATTTAATTGTGATACTTCACGAAGACAACTTTTCGCCAGCTAGTTATTTCAGTTATGCTTGCGTCATACTCGAGGACGTTCTTATTTTTCATATCCATAAGTTTCTGCAAGCTTTAGGTCGATCGACGAACCACTGCGTGTGGTGCCAAATGACCACGTAATAAAAAAGGGTCTGATTTTTATTGTTCCCGGAAATGGGAAGTGTGGGGGGGGACCACCAGCCTCCTCAGAATCAGGACGATAATGTTGCAACCTTCGGGCGTCCGTTTTTCTTCCTCCTCCTTCTTCGTCCTTCGTCGTCCTCCTCGTCGTCGACGATGGTGACGGTGGGTTTTTTTCTGCGCACCGCATCCTGGCCAAATCCCGGCGACTAACAACTTGTAAAACTCAAAAAGTTTCACTCCAGATTGCGCCCCGAAAACAACAAAATACGCGCGTGTTTTGCCGAAGATCGCCGACGAGCAGAAAAGTGCGAAACAAACAAAGTGTTTGTTTAATTCGATTAAAAGTACTCCCCCGGTTAAGAATCTTCCCGTGACGTAATTCCGGTTTTAAATCCTCATCCAGGCGCAAAAGTTCGGAATGTTTTTTGCATATATATATAGCTAACTAGGACAAGTTAATGAATTCGTAATTTTGGAATGTGTGTGGACGCGTTTTCAATTAACTCTTCTTTCAACGAATATGTCCGAGCAATTTTAATTAAATTCGTTAATTGTTTACGCATTGTACTCTTCGGTTGATGACAATTTAATTTCGATTTTTATTGTAAATATTGAAAATTAGTTACAAAATTTAATTGTTATTTTTTATATTACAAAAACATGATGAAAATTTCATAGTAAACATGAAATTTACATAGAAAAAATTCAATTCAATTATAAAATCAATTAGCCAAGTTAGAAACTGATTAAAATTTCTAATTAAGACTTGATTACATCTTAAGTTTCCCTCCCCAAAAAAAGATGTTACTATTTGCCACATGCACCGAAGAAAATACTCGCTCGCTGAAAAACTTTTGCATTCACCCTAATGCATTTATTGCTGACAATTATATCCTGGAAGTTTCGGCCATGAAAATACGGATATTATTGTCGAGCTTGCAGCGGCCATTTTTGTTTCGCATAACTTTACCCACTTATCTCGCAGTTTATCTCTGAAAAGTACAAATAGGAAAATAAGAAAACGACGAACGAAGTAAGCATCCAAACGACCAAAACATTTATTCCTTGTAGTAAATTTACGTTCAGTACTCAAAATGTGGAATGTTAAATTCCTTCCCCCCCACCACTCATTACTCGAGCGACTCCGAAGTAAAGAGCTTCATTTATATGCGTTTTATGTCGGACTTGACTGCATTATTTTTTCCCATCACGGCCGGTAATTAAAGTGTGCGCGCATTGTAATTATGACGCCGCCACCAGCGCCCCCATTCGGCAGGGTCTCAAGAAGACGCTTCTTGAGACGTTTATACAATACAGTCGGCGTTATGGAACATGGCGGCCCTCTCCACTTCCGCTTCCTTGTCTCGCGCCCTTAAAAACGATGAAAATCAACATTTACAATTTATATGATGATGAAGACGATTAAATGAACTTAATGCCACGTTTCAACCATCCGAGGGGCGGCGAAAAATGGCGGCTAACTGTGCGGGTCTAATATCTTTTTCATAGTTAACCATCTGCTTTACATTTTCTCATTTAGTGACCGACACGGATTCAATTTCAAATCTCAATATCTCATATTTTCCATATTTTCGTTTAGTTTTTTTTTTGGGGGGGGGGGGGTTGTAATGGTGGGGGGAGAATTGATACAGGGTTGGCTGAATTTAATTATTCAGATATTAAAGTGAATAATGCGTTGCTAACGACACGTTAAAAAGGGTCGTAATGCTCCCATAATGCCTCAAAATACACGCGTAATGCGTACGAAAGTTGTATTTTTTCGTCGAGTTCCGTTCGAAATGCACGAGCAGCCCTTACGGCTTTAAAGCAGCCATAAATCCTGTCGGCATTTTCCACAATTTTCCGTGGGCGGCCCGCATCGGGAGGAAGTTGCCCGCGGTCTAAATGAAGCTACAAGAAAAGTTTATAAGCAACAGCGACGAACGAGAACGCAAGAAAACTGTTTTCCGCTGTGTCGCGCGTAACTCACGAATCACGCATTTTCCGCTTTCCGTTTTTTTTTGCGTGGGTCCCACATGCTCGTTGCTCATTTTATTTGTCTCCACTGCGAGAGGAAACGCACAAAAGCCGAAAGTCATATCCGGTTTCTTTTTCGCCGTCATACAAGAACGCGCAATTTTAGACGCGTAAATTACCGTTGAAAATGTCAACGTCGCAAAACAATTTCGCTCATTTGCGCATTGAACCGTCCCTGTGCACCCGCGACAAGGTCAGTGGCGTAGCATGAAGTGAACCTCGATGTTGAGAATCAACAATTGCTGCTTGTTGAATGGTAACGCGATATGTTCATCGAAGGATCCGAAAAGGACAACGAAGAATCGTATTTAGAGCCCCATTAGCTGGAGCTGTTTACTCGTCCTCTACACTCTTAAAAGTCATCCCATCGATACCATCCCTTTTCCCAGTGCTCATTCCGGGACCTAATAGTACGGACCATGGGACCAACCACATAAACAGCACCAATTGGGACTGGGATTGGGATTGGGAATGCTTTCCGGACGGCTTTTTACTACCCATACGAGAGAGCATCCTGGATCGATAGCAGCGCACTCTATAGCCTCTTGTTACGTACATACACTCACACTCTGGCGTGTAGCAGCAGGTAAATCCCCGAATTATACAAACGATCATTTTAATCCCGCGATCTGATTTCGCCGATCGTTGCGCAACTAATTGAATGAGAGCGACATTCGTTGTGCGCTGTTAATTGGGACATCAAACGCTAATCAATCGTTCATACATGGGGCGAATCGGAATGAAGACATGCGAAAAATAACAGCAACAGAGTCTTGTTGATTCTGCTGCAAATGTTTGCACAGCAAAGTTGGAGTGTTAAGAGCGACGACGACCCAATTAAAATTGATGAGCTTGTTAATCATCTCAAACATTGTTGAACGTCGAGCGGCGGCAATATGCTGGAGCGTGTGCAGCAGTAAGTTATTAAATTAATAGTGATTTGCAATGCGATGCAGCCAAGTGCGCGAAACCACCGTCGGAGGAAACACATGTAATTAAAGATGGATCTACGAATTTACACCAGCCAGATCCATTTTAAACTAAATCTTTTGTTTCAATTGGTTTACAATATATGTTGAAGTTTTTTACTTTGTGCAGGTATTAATCCAGATTGTTGAAGGTCAGACATATATTTTGGTCTTGTAGAAATACAAGATGTAACTCCGCTATACCCGTCCCAAGCCGGGGGCCTTATCATGCAAGTGATAAGGAAGGAGGAGGGTTCGAGGAGTAACACCTCGTTAAAAAACCAGGGTTCAACTGGCTCCGGTTGATAGCACCCTGTAAGGGCTCCTGGTCCAGGGTTACAGGACATCTTCAAGATTATGAGGTCTTCATTTTCAACTAATAGCTGTTATTACAACTAATGTAAGTCATATATTTTTGTTATTATTTTCTTGATCATTAATGTAATCTGATTATATAGAAAAAATGGGAGCTAAGTTGATCGACTGCAAGAAGGTTCCATTCTTCATCAACGTCTTCCGTCCTCCATCAACTTCCGGTCCAGAGTGAGGGTGCCCAGGTTCCAGTAGCACGGCGTTGCTACCATCATCTCTTCATGCAAATCACATGGTATGTATCACATTTCTCTTTTTTTACATTGCAATAATTGGAACTTGTTAGTAATTCATTTGTTCTTTTTCAGATATCTTCCCTGATTTGCTGTTTGTGGTTCAGGTTTGGGACTAGGTGTTTCAAAAGCAAAGCCATCAACGTAGACAACTGCTTTGAACATCTAGTCATTTATTTTTACCATCTCTTCTTCTTTCACTTCGTAAATTTAAATTTTCTTCAACTAAAGAATGATATCAATCAATTGCTTTTGGTTTTCCTAATGTGTAACTTTTGTAAGAACAAGATTCATCTCGTTTGCTTGTTTCAGATGTCACTTGGGCGGTTTCGCGAATCGTTCGAATTATCGCGCGCGATTTGTTGATGATTTTCGGTCGGGACAAATCATCATTAGCCATTAGTTTATCGCACCTGGAGAGGTAACGAAATACTCTGCGAGTTCGTGCTCTTGTAATTAAAATTGTGCTGTAAAGTAGAGTCATCTCAGCCGTTCCTTTTGGGACTGAGATTCGGGAACGCGTTCGCGTTTTGCTCGCGACAAAAAACCGGGATAGCTTTTCATTTTCGTAAGAGGATAGTGCGTCCTATATCCCTTACACTTGCGATAGGGCAGTCCGCAATCCGAACATGTAGTATAAGTATCCGAAACAGTATCGTTAAACAATAATTCGAGTGCGGGCGCGATAATTAATATTGACTGCAAAAAGTCAACTAAATAAAATCCGTCTTCCGTTAGGATCGCGTTGGATAAAACCATCCAGTTGGACATGACTGTTGGAGCACCGCGTCATCGTTCTCAGTGAATGACGCCCGTCAACCCATTTTCTGAGAGCCGGAAATCAAGGTCGGTAATATTTTCGCTAGCTTTGCAATTAGGGGGCCTCTTCAAGGCCCGTTCGCAGTAGAGCCGCGTTTTTAACTTTTGTTATTAATTCGGCCGGTATGGTCCAACCTAATATAGTACATTCTAACATAACAATTATTTTTGCGAATCAGGGGCGTGTATTTTTGTATTCAGTTTTGGAGAATTGTCAATTGGTTTAACTTCAATGTAACTTCTTTGCAATAATGTTGGCCGGAATGACCCGACCTAATATTTGCATTACATCATAACAAATATGCCCCATCATAAAATTATAAAATGTTGTTTCTAGAATCAATTTTGCTAAATCCTTATTGATAAATTTCCATCATAAATTAGCAGTCATTCGTGACGTAATATTACTCTACTGCGAACCATGCTGCTTGTTAGATTGCTTATTTGCTT